>JACEGR010001606.1:0-160032 GCA_014170235.1 Listronotus bonariensis | reverse complement strand
CAGGGTGATTCACGGTCGATGGTAGGTTAGACGTTTATGGAAAACGGAACGCAGAATTTTTCTGAAAATTTGGCATCTTACATTTCCTTACCTGTTCTATCGATCTAAAATATTTTCAGCATTGCGACGTTGCCGCTTCTATCAAAAAGTCCTAGAAACTTTATTTTTTAAATGGAACACCCCTATATTAACAAGTTTTTATATTCGCCCTTTTATTATAAATCTTTTTGTTAATATTGCCCTATACCTATCTCTATCGGTTTTTGAGATAAAAAATAATTTGTATTAAATATGGTGCAAAACATGGCCCTAATTAAACTTAAGTAAATTAGTGCTCTCAATTCATGAAAAGTTGATGTTTTGGTGGTAGTTTAGACAGACACGATGTATTTAATTTACACCGGCAAATCGACTCCATATCATACAGGGCGTGCTAAAATTACTATTATTTCCGTTATTCTTAAAAGGAGTCAAAAGATCATTTTTTCAAATGAAACCCCTGTATATTACTCAATAAAATTAAAGATGAAGAAGAACGCTTTAAGATGACATATCATGTCCCTATACCTAAATCATCAAGATTTTTTAATAAATCCGCTTTTTGTAAAAAAATATTTTTTAAAGAATTTAATGTTAAGTAACCATGGAAATATCAAGCTTATGACAGTTTGGTGACTTTGAATTTTATGAAATTATTTATTTTACACGGACAGTGTGATCAAATCATTGCCAGAAGTTGCAAAAATTTAACCAAATGTATCCTGAATTAAGACCAATGAACGAGAGGAAGTTTGTACGACTACAAAATAATTAAATTAACATGTGAAAGTACAGAAAATAACATAATTAGGACGAATTAAAATAACAAAATTGTAAAGAAAATAACAAATTTTTAAAATAAATGCTAAAAATGTCCATTACATTCTAAACATTTTAAAATGTTCTTTTGTATGTACACGACTCGTGGTTGCTTTTTCAATTTGATGGGGATTCAGATCTTCAATACACCGCACTATTCGCCGTCGCAGTTCTTCTTTAGTAGGCACTGGAGTAATGTACACCCTTTCTTTTAAAACACCCAAAAAAAAAGTCAAGCTGCGTGAAATCGGGTGATCTCGGTGGCCAATCCCATGGCCCCAAGCGCCTAAACCAACGATCGTCAAACATTTCGTAAAGTTCCCTGGAAACTTCCTGGGTACAATGAGCTGGCGATCCGTCCAGTTGAAAGCACGAATTCCTATATTCCTCTAAAGACATATTATCGACAAAAACGGTAACAGTCTTCCTTAGTATTTTGAGATATCTCTGAGCATTGAGTGTGTCATCATAAATAAAAAAGCTAATTTTATTCTTCTTAAAAATACAGAAAACATTTAGTTCAAATTTTTCTTGAAACCCCATTTTTTTATCACGTTTCATTTTGGAAGATTATTTTAAAGACTGTCAATAACTGTTTATAAGTTACTTATAAAAGTCACCAAAGTGTCATAAGCTTGATATTTCCATGGTTACTTAAAATTAAATTCTTTAAAAAATAATTTTTCCCAAAAAGCGACTTATTAAGAAAACTTGATGATTTAGGTATAGGAACATGATATGTCATCTTAAAGCGTTCTTCTTCATCTTTAATTTTTTGAGTAATATACAGGGTGTTTCATTTGAAAAAATGATCTTTTGACCCCTTTTAAGAATAACGGAAATAATAGTAATTTTAGCACGCCCTGTATGATATGGAGTCGATTTCTCGGTGTAAATTAAATACATCGTGTCTGTCTAAACTACCACCAAAACATCAACTTTTCATGAATTGAGAGCACTAATTTACTTAAGTTTAATTAGGGCCATGTTTTCGGACCATATTTAACACAAATTATTTTTATCTCGAAAACCGATAGAGATAGGTATAGGGCAATAATAACAAAAAAGTATTATAATAAAAGAGCGAATATAAAAACTTGTTAATATAAGGGGTGTTCCATTTAAAAAAATAAAGTTTCTAGGACATTTTGATAAAAGCGGCAACGTCGCAATGCTGAAAATATTTTAGATCGATAGAACAGGTAAGAAAATGTAAGATGCTAAATTTTCAGAAAAATTCTATGTTCCGTTTTCCATAAACGTCTAACCTACCATCGACCGTGAATCACCCTGTATATTAGAAATGAAATATTTATTATCAGTCAAATTGAGTTACAACAACAACTTGTCAAAAACGTCAAGTAACTTAATTAATTTAAAACCTAGCCTAACTATTCAAAAATACAAAAATATAAAAACTTACAATTCGGACATATAAAAAAATAATAATTAGACAAACAATTAGTATACAATTTAAGACAATCAGAACAGTTCTTAAAAACTTACAAAGATAAAAAAACAGAAGACCAAACTATATCAATTTATTTAGTTAGTTATAGTTATCCAACCGATCATAGAAGTATTCCTCCACAGAATAGTATGCCCGTTGAGCCAATAGCGTTTTAACTCTTGCGAAAAAGATTTTGATTTAATATCCCTTAAGTGATTTGGTAAGTGATTATAGCACTTTATACCCATGTACTCAAAAGAGTTTTGACCCACTGTAAGCCGACTAAAAGGTTGTTGTAAGAGGTTTTTATTTCGGGTCGGGTATGAATGCACTTCGTGTCTCTGTATAAAGTCACGCTTGCACGTTCTAATATTTTGCACCAGTGCAAATATATACAGACCTGAAAAAGTAAGAATATTCAAGTTAATAAAGCTGTCCCTGCAGGTCTCAAGAGGTTTTAGTTTCGCTATCACACGGATAACCTTTTTTGCAGTACAAACACTCTATGTGCTTCACTGCTCCCTCCCCAAAATAGAAGTCCATATTCCATTACGGAGCGAAAGAGGCCATTATACATAAGCATCAAGATGTTTCGGTTTACAGTGTTACAAAGTTGGTGAAAGAGAAAGCAAACGGAACTAAGTTTTTTACAAATGTAGTCAATATGATCTGACCAAGTGATTTTGTGATCAATATATATTCCCAGAAACTTTGTGCTGTAAACTTGTTCAATTGATTTTCCATTTAATCTTAGTAGGAGACTTGTATCCGTTGACTTATTTTTAGGACAAAAATGTACTAAGTTGGTCTTGGAGCTGTTTAGTATTAGTCCATTTCGCTTACACCACCCAGACATTTCAATAATGGACCTCTGTGATCTTACTATTGAGGAGCTTAAGTCCTGCTCAGCTATCAACATGTTGGTGTCATCAGCATAAATTACGGTACTTCCACTAATATTACATGACAATGGCAGGTCATTAATAAAGCAGCAAAACAGAATCGGTGACAGAATTGACCCTTGCGGAGTGCCGACCCGGATTGGCTGTGGTTTAGATCTGCTTTCGCCAACCTGCACCGTCTGCTCTCTGTCTGATAGGAATGAGCGAATCCAGCTATTTGCTGGCCCCCTCACCCCCATTCGGTCTAGTTTGTCACAGAGCAAGTTATGATCCACCATGTCAAAAGCTCTAGTCATATCAAAGAATAGTCCGACTGGGAACCTCTTGTTGTTTAGAGCGTTAATAATACCGGATATAAGATTTCTAGTTGCTGACCTAGTAGATCGCCCCCTATAAATCCATGTTGATTCTCGTACAGTAGATCATTAGCCATTAGAAATCCATACAGTCTGACATAAAAACTACTTTCAAACACTTTACCGATTTGATTTTGTATTGTGATGGCTCTGTACTGTGATGCCTGTTCAGGACATCCTTTCTTTTTAAAAATTGGCACAACTTTTGAGATTTTAAAGGCACTTGAATATTGACCCTCCAAAAAGACTGGTTTATTAAATTACACAATGGGACACATATTGTATCCGCTATATCACTCAAAAGGCTACCCGGAATACCATCAGGTCCTGCGGATGGTTTCTTACATACCTTTTTATTATTTCCCTAATTTCTATCGGATCGGTTGGCACGAAATAAAGAGAACCACCGAAAGCAGTATTGCTAGCTGTTTCTTCAGGTTTAGGTGCGTTATCTGCCAGGCTTATAAAGTAGTCATTGAAGTATTCAGCAATAAGAGAGTTATTTGTGATTTTATCACCATTCTCATTTTTAAGAGAAATAGAATGACTTTTATTATATTTATCTTTATTTTCGTTGATAATTTTCCAGCTTTCCTTACTAATGTTATTGGTTTTGCTTAGTCTCTCATTGTTGTAATTTAGCTTTGCTTTTTCTACTGCATTTCGGTAGCTCTCCCTTAGTTTCTTATACTTAATATTATACAATGGATTATTTAGTGTCTTACTTAGTTCGCTCATCTCAGACAACATATCAGCCCAACTCTTAAGCTCGGCAGTCTGCCAAGGAAGTTTTTTGTTACCTAAATTGATTTTAATATTTTGCATTGAAAATGCCTTTTCAAATAAACTTGTTAATTTAAAATAAAAAGCATTAAAAGCTTCATTAAAATTGCACGATGAAGGTTGTTCCCAGTTTTCCAACAGTAGCATAGCCTTAAATACATTTTTATTGTGTTCTGAGAATATTCGTTTCTGAGTATAGGCCCTATTAGAGTAAGCACAAGCAATTTTCGTTGTCAATATCTGATATGTATGATCTGAGAAGAATGAGTACCGAACTGCTGTTTCATAGTCAACAATATTCGTAAGTATATTGTCTAATGGAGGGATTTATGTTAAATTCGGATAGTAGATTTAGGAAATCTCGTTTTAAATGTGTATCAATCTTTAAATTTATATTAAAATCCCCACAGATAAAATAGGTGTCATTCGGTTTGTACATGACATTTAAAAATGATTCGAATTTATTTAAGAAAACAGCAGTGTCAGCATTCGGTGACCTGTATACAACACATACAAATATATTAAAATGAGTGTTTACAATTTTACAAGCACACACTTCAAACACCTTATCTACACTAAACGTCTGACTTTCAACAATTTGGGACTTTACATTGTTATTGACCAGAATTAAGACACCACCCCTTATGTAAGTTTTGCGAGTGTAGTATGCCGCAATTTTATAATTAGTAAAAGTGATATTTTCAATATTATCTTCAGATAGCCAGTGTTCAGAAAGACATATTACATCCGGGTTATTCACTTTATTAAGCTCCATTTCCAGTAAATTTATTTTATTTTTTATTCCCTGAATATTAAAGTGCATGATAGAAAAGGGCTTGTATTTTTCATTATTATTGAAGGAGTGTGTATCTCGAGAGGTACTTTTTTCCTTAGGACCTTTTCTCGATGCTTCCTCCTTTCTCGATACCTTTCGCAGAGAGTGTAACCGTTCTTTGTCTTTTGTATCTCTTTTACCTTCGGCACCGCATTCGCCATTATTCTCTCGTGGTATAGCATCTCGTTCGAAAAAGCAACTTATTGGCTAGTTTTGTAGGTTCGCTTCCAGAATCTGCTGAGCTTAAAAAATCTTTTGTTTTATTTAACATTTAAGCTACTATCTTTGACTTTATTACTTGTGTTTTTGTGTTACCTCGGTTTTTATTTTCATTGACGGGACATGGTAGTCTTAGGGCTTCCAGACGCCCTAAAAACTCTTGATGTTGTATGGCAGTTTGTTCTAGTTTACTTGTCGATAAGATGAACGACTCAGCTATATGCTGCATAAGTCTCTCTTTTCTTCTATAGCCCACTGGTGAGTTTACGTTAGAATAATTTAGCCAGAATTTATTGGTGTCAACAAAAAGCCTTTACTATATTTATTTAAAGTTAGAGATACAATTCTATTTTGGTTGTCTATTAATTCGTTAAGACCACCCCTATAAAGGTGCACGTAGGGACATCCTAAAATTATTAAGTTTGTGTTCTTCGTACTAGATATCAGGTTGTTTATATTGTTTTCATTAATTAAGTTTCCTCTTGTGAGGTCGCCAGGGCTCGTGAACACCAACAGAAAATCCTCCTTTGTAAGCTGCTTATTGTAGTATTTAAGTCTCTCTTCAATATCATTGAATGTAGTTGTTTGCTGATACTGAATAATTACATCAAAACTGAAATTTGTAAATTTTTTTTAGAAGAGTGCCACACCCTTTTACAACTGAATCGCCAATCAGCAAAAGTTGAGGCCTCCGTTGACTGATTGTTTCTTGTTTAGAGTAAACATTATTTTTTCCATTAATTTCCGTGCTTAATGTTGTGTCAGTTTGAGTTGACCGATCTCTCTGTATTTGTAGGATGGCACGATGGAATGAAGCCTCATCAATAAGATCTTGATCTATTTCAGTTTCAGTTTGTATTTTGCTATCCTTTGTTATATTTTCTGTCTGAGTTTCAGTAGTTTTTAGAAAGGATGGAGAAGTTTGACAGCCTATTGATATTTGCTCAGTTGCGGCTTTTTCCAGCATTTTCGTATTTAGAGATTGCAGCTTACTTTTAAGTTCAGTTACTTTGTTTGCCTGCTCTTCGATTTGTTTTTATAGTAGTCCTCCATGTCAATTAAATCATCCTCGAATGCTGCTGACCTATTCTTATATTTTTGAAAGTACTGTTCTCTCTGTTCTAACTCCGCTTTGAGACGTGCGTTCTCTTCTTTAAGACTCTTAATAACCTCTGATGCGAACTCCATACCGCTGGCCTCGTCAGCGCACTGCTAAGAGCAATATATTTGATGATCGCTAATGTGTACCCAATTCTTCCTTCTGTCCCAGCAAGATTTATGAACTATTTTGTGACAAATGTTACAGCAATATATTCGTACTGCTATATTCTTGCTTGAACAACACGGGTAGGAAGTGTTTTCACTGCCCGCCATAGTGCGTGAAGCGACTGACCACCTACTCAATTCAATGGCCAGTCGCAATCCCTGCTCTTAAAAAGGAAATCCCCGTTTTTAAAGAATTTGTAGGAAATCCTCGGCACAGTGGCAACGCTGCACTTCGCAGTTCACCAGGACATCCGAAGATACAGAAAGATACACAAGTGATTGGCTAAGGTGGGCGGTGCTCTAACAATGACAGCCGATAACAGAATCGGCGGGAAAAATCCTCGTTGTTTATTTTGATTTTTTAAGTACAAATTATGGAGTTTTGTTGTTTTTATACCTTTTAAATCAAATTAGTAACTAGATTAACTAGATTTAACGTTTTACACTTACTTAATTTTATTTTTTTACTATAAATCACATACCAAAAACAAAAAACTTTACAGAAGCAAACACGTGTTAGATGTGGTAAGAAATCCAATAAAGTCGACACAATAACGGACTTTAAATCATAATATGAGTTAATACTTCATTTAAAAAATGACCAAAAAAGAAAAATTCAAACCATATAAAATTCATTTGTTACAAGAATTGAGTGAAGACGATTTTAATCGTAGAATTCAGTTTTGCGAAATCATTATGGATAAATTGAATAAAAATGTCAACTTTGTTAACCACATTTAACATTCTAATGAATCAACGTTTTGTTTAAAAGGGCACGTAAGTCGACACAACTGTAGATATTGGTCAGACGAAAACTCACATTGGATGGGACAAGTTCATACCCAACGACCACAAAAAACAATGTTTGGTGTGGCATTATTGGTGGAAACGTTATAGGACTCTATTTTATACATAAAAATTTAAACTCTAAACGATATTTATTACTTTTACAAGAGAATACTGTTCCACAGCTTAGGCGATTATTCCCAAACCATTAATTCTAATTTACGGGGTAAACAAATATGGTTTCAACAAGATGGGGCTCCTCCATATTTTGGACGAATGGTGAGGGAATATCTAAAGAAACTTTTCCTGGTAAATGGATTGGACGCAGAGGTGCAATTAAATGACCTGCTAGATCTCTTAATATGGCCCCTCTTGATTTTTTCCTTTGGGGCCATATTAAAAATTTAGTGTACAAAAATAGGCCACACAATATCAAAGATTGGCAACACAAAATAATGCATAAAATTTGCAGTATTGCTCTCAATATCCTCTTGGATTCGCTACAAAATTTTGTTCAACGAATTTAATACTGCCAGGAGGTAAACGGTGGACCAATTAAGCACCTTATTAAATAGGATTTTACATTGTTGTTTACTAAAAACTATTTTTTTATTATTGTTTTTATATATGTTTTAAAACGATATTCGAAACTCGATATATCGAAAGCGGTTTAGATTAGGTATGTAGTAAGCTTTTCATTTTTTTTTGGATCTTGTAAATAATTGAAATATTACATAATATACAGAGGGTTCCATTTAAAATAAGATAACTTTGTTCTTTCATGTCTTTTTTACTGATCCTGTATACTTAGTTTATGTTCAATGTTATGGATTGTTAAAAACCCTAAAAATTCTGTATTTAACATTCTTCGCTAGCTATCTTACTTTAGCAAATAATCGACCGTTTCCATACATAGAAGCGACCCTGTATAATTATATGTTTTTAATTTTGAGTTAGGCCAAAAAGTACAGGGTATCCCATTTGGTTGCAACTAAAGGGTATCTTAGTTATTAAGAAAAGTTAGAAACTTGCGGTTCTCGCAAATATGTGCTCTATTTGTTTGTTTAATAAAAAACACTTTTTAGAATTGTGGTTGTAGGAAGGCGATACAAACGAAAAGTTTTTAAAAATATTTAATAACCTAAATTAAAAGATTGAAATAAACATTAACTCATCTAATGAACCAGATATCTGACAAAAATTTGTCGCGTCTGCCCCAATTTTGTACAAAGATGGTGCCAAGCAGCACAAAACAAATTGTAAAATACTTACTACGTCGATTTTTATTTATAAACTGCGTTTTTTTATAGTAAATTATTGTATAAAGGGTAATCCAAAAATAAGCGACAACCAATAACTTTCATTTTTGAAATGGAAACAACCAATTTTTATTAGATATTTGAATTCTGCATTAAATTTTAGCTATATTTTATGTCCATGTCTTATACTTAAAGTGAATAATAATAAAAAATTACCGCAGCTTGTATTTAAATGGTAACCTAAAAATAAGTAATACCAATTATCTTTTTTTTTTGTTTAATTAATAAAGCTTTTAATAACAGGCAACTTAAAATGTAGATCATAAAAACTAGATGTTTTCATTTAAAAGTTTGAAGTTAGTCAATATAGCTCACTTTTGGGTCAGCTTATGTACATAAACTTACCAACTAAACCGCAGTAAAATATAAAGATCGTTGTGTCTCAGCGGTCTTACAAAAATTTAGCCCCTAAATTTAACCTAAATTTGTTTCGACTTATAATAATAGGGTTTTACACATTTTGAAAAAATATATGATATGTTTCTTGATAAGTGTGGACCTTGGGTATAAAACATGGTACATAAGAATGTGATTAAGGATTTAAAAATTCAATAAAAAATAGTTGTCTGAAAAAATTAAATTAGTGGTAGTAGTCTTTAGACCTCTTCTTTTGACGCATTCCCAGAAAGTGACATTAAACGTTGGGGAAAAAAGAATGAAAGTCCTATGGAAAAAGTTAAATGCCAAAGTTGTAGGCAAAAAAATTACAACTTTTGTATTTACATTTTTTTCTTCTATGTAACCATAATATGTGAATTTGTGTTATGTTTAAATAACCAATTTTTTTATAAAATTTGGTAAGAACCTAACTTTGCATGTCTCAAACACACTGTAATGTTGTTAGTTAATATATTTATTTGTTTACCTTATTTTGACTTTGTACCAAAAAAAGTTCCTTTGATCGATGAGCTTTTTTTTGTTGAAATCTATAATTTCTGTAAAAAATACACATTAGGAAAGTACTCTTTTAAAAATGCATTAACAGGAAAAAACTTGAATTTATTTTTTATTAATATGTTTAATTTAAACCCCTTAATTAAGTTTTCACTTTAATTACTTAAAAACGTGAGATTCCACGTTACATTAATAGCAAAAAATTACAAACCCATAACACATTAGGTTTGTAAAAACCATGCGAAAATAGTAGTTCTTAATACTAAAGATAGGATTTGAAAAAAAAAAATAATTTAATTTTTTTTTTGTACAAAAGTTTTTTTTTATTGTAATAATATTTTTTCCATGATAAATCTTAAAACATATAAATAAACCTGTATATCGTACTCATGAATTTAAAAACATTTTACTGATTGCGTTATCCATTCATCATATTATTTTAAAGTTTATTATTTTTGCTAAAAGCACCTTATCTTTATTTTTAATTATTTATTTATTAGTTTTTGTCACTTTGATAACATTTTTTATCGTAAGACTCGACAAACCTTTTCGATTCTAGTTGATCTTTAAAATCGTTAAGACCATGTCCGCCTTGGTCTCTAATATTATAGACTTCCTAGTTAGTCCCATTTTAAACTGTTACATTTAGCTTTTTAGCTGCAACAAATAGTTTTAGGCAATATTTTCAATTTTGTTGTTGTAAATTTGGGCGAAATTTCACTGTAACGTTGCGTCCATCCCCAATCTGTTGCTGTCAATTCATTACTTAATCTTTTGGAGAATTTGCCAATATAAAAGATAAACCCATTTTTTTCAATTAATATTTTTTAAATCCTAATTAATTTGGCGTTTTATTATCACTTTACATTTGGGTAGGTGGTGTAGAAAAAGGTTTTGTCACATCAGAATAACTTTTCATAAACGCCAAAATGTATTACTGTTTACCACTGGTTTTTATGATTCAACTATAGACGGTGTTTTCTAACTCCGGTACAAAACTTAATTGGGTAATTTCTTATGTCTTTTTAGGAACAAATGTCCTTATAAACATATGTCTGAACTTACTTCATTTTTGAGGTACTGAGCGTTAGTTTTTTTAAAATTTTAAATATCCTTAAAAC
The DNA here is from genome assembly GCA_014170235.1 of Listronotus bonariensis. Classification (NCBI taxonomy): domain Eukaryota; kingdom Metazoa; phylum Arthropoda; class Insecta; order Coleoptera; family Curculionidae; genus Listronotus; species Listronotus bonariensis. The sequence continues at coordinate 149,243 of JACEGR010001606.1, read as the reverse complement.
TCGTAACCGATTTAGATAAAATTTGGTTGGTGGGTTATTTAATGTAATAAGGCACATGTAAAACTCTACTTAGATTAGGATTATTGGGTTCAGTTGCCACTCAGGGGGCACGACAAAAGAAGTTTTGTAATTTTTTTCGGTTAAGAGGGGGTAAGGGTTTGTACTTGTAAAATCGAATAAATATTTATCCTATCTTATTGTTTACCATTTTAGGAATATATTCTTAAAATATTAGGTCGATCTATCCAAAACTCTTGAAGTTATTGTTTAGTTAGCATCCTGTTAGCTCTGACAGCTACGGGCGTTTATACTTGTATCGTTATGGTCCCTTATGGTTTTTCGAGAATATTTTTATCTTTAAAGACAGCTTACTAAATACAAACAGACATATCTTTTTTTCTTAAAAATAAATAAGCATTATCAAAAATCGTCATTTTGCTTATTTACCAAGGTAAAAAATTATTTATTTATTAATTTTGAATTTTAATTTATGCTGTTTATGGATACTTTTTAGTATCACCTAAGGTATTTTTATTTTTTTCCTCGAAAACAAAGCGATTTACAAAGAAAATACAAGAGACTAAAAAGTTTAATTTTTAATTGATTATTTGGAAAAAAATAAAAGGTCAGTAGCGTACTTTTTTCAATAATATTGTCTATGGTGCCTACTGAGGCGCCACTGGACCCAATAATCTTAATCTAGGTAAAGCTTTACGACCGCCTTATTACATTAAATAGGTGTACCAAATTTTATCCAAAACGGTAAAAGCGTTTTTAAAATATTTAAAATTTATTACCTTTTTTTTTTTAAAAACGTTAAACCTGTATTTTAATCATTTAGAAACATTGAAATGTTTTTTGTTAGTATAAAATTTATATATAAAAACATAATAAATAAACCTTTAAAATAATACCAAAATCTCAATATGTGAATTTTTTTGGGGCAAAATCTTTTTCGGCCGCCACTTTCTCATTTATAAAAGATTTGGTTAAGACGAAACGATGAATATCCTGAGCCATAACAATAATTATTTGCATCTCTATAAAAGCAAGTTCTATTGAAGTCTTAATGATATCAGCATCTTTTTTCTGTTTGTTAAAAAAATGATTGTAATGTTTTTATTGACTTTTTTATTATTTTGTCTTTGTTTTTTTTTTAGTTAGATAAAAGTTTTGATGCAAAAACGTTTTTTTGTTTTTTTTTTGTATGGTTTTATTAATTAAGTTTTAAGATATTGGCTAAAAGTCTACAACTTGCTTAAAATGTTATAAATGTCCTATGAAATATTACCTTTAATTACCTATCTGGATATTAATTGTAATAGTATATTTTGACATGCATTTTTTTGGTTTATCAATGTAGTATGAGATCTTATGCTTTTTAAAGTAATTAAGGTGTTAATTTAAATAAATAGCTAAATATTGTGAATGCACCGGGTGACAAGTTATAAATTTACATCCCTTTATTTTTTTTTTGTCGTACAAAAGAAATAGTTATATCAGTTTTTTGGGTTAATTTTGTAGTTTCTGAATCGATAATTAGATTTTTAATATATCTTTAAATCTACAGTGTAGAACAAAATGTATATTTTTTTTAATTGGAACGTATATGGCTAATATTTTTTTAAATAAAATATTATAAATATATTATATTATTATACACAGGGTTAGTAAAAAACCGGAAGGGTGGATTATTTTAGCAACCGTTAAATATAAAAGAGCCAAAAGGGGTAACTAAATATGAAGAATTCAAAAATTGGTTATGCAAGGTTGCCAAGTTTATAGTTTTCTCTGTAGGTAAGGAAATTTGAAAATTTTAAATGGAATACCCTATTTTTTATTACTGTAATTAATTACTTGTATCAACTTTATTATGACCTGATATTATAGTTTTTTTTAACTCTTTTGTCAATTTTGAAATATGGCATCAAGCTTGAATACAGAAACGACCAGGTATGGTCAATTATCTCAAAAACTAGTACAGGGAAGTAACTAGACATTTTAAAATCAGGATTGCATTTGCGATGTTTTATAATTAAATATTCTTATTTCCTTTCCTTGATTTTTTTTTAATGAGTCTTGAAAACGTCGCAAAAATTCTATTTATGAATTTACAAAGTCTGGTTTTACCCCTGTTTTAATTTTTGATGAAAATTATAAAATTCCCCAATCTACAGAGAAAACTATTAACTTTCCAACCTTGCAAATACAATTTTTGAATTTTTTATGTTCAGTTATCCCTTTGCACAAAATTGAAGGTTGCTAAGATAATTCACCGTTTCGGTGTTTTCTACTAACCCTGTATATAAAATTATCTTATAAATGGTAATTCAATATACAGAGTGTTTCACCTAAAAAAACATACTTTTTGTCTTACCTAGTATATCTTAGCAAAAAACGAATTTTGATTAAATATACAGATACTACAGAATTATCCTAACAGAATACTGTTTTTATTTCTGTTATGCGTTAAATAATAAAAAAGTTAGGGGGATGCGAGTTTTTACGTTTCTAATGGAAACAAAAAATTATTATTTAGGTTTGCATGGCCATATTTCGAAAACAACTTGAGATAGGTATGTAAAATGTGATATTTTTTAAAAGGTTTTTAAAAGATCTTTTAATGGTAAAATCATAAATAAGGTGTTTTATTAAAAAAACATACTTTCTGTCGTATCCTGTATATCCTAAGAGATAATAAAAATTTGACTACTAATTCAAAAACTACAGACGTAACCAAATAAACTGATATTTTTAATTATTTTGTACAATAAAAAATAACAAAAATTAAGGATGGTCTAAATTTATAACTTGAACAGGAATATTTAACATAGCTATGTTTATTTTTTTACACCATTAAAAAGTAACATTTCAACGAACAAAGAGCTTGCCGACTTTTTAAAAAGGCCAATATTTTAAGAGGTGAATTTTCGATTGAAAATAAGGGACTTTTTTGATATCAAGTCAAAATATGGTAAAAAATAAAAGTTTATTCTAAAAAGTTACAGTGTGTTTTGTACATACAAAAATAAGTTTCCACTAAATGTCTTAAATAAAAATTGAAGGGCACAGGCGATAAACTGGCTAAGTCAAACTTTACGGTTTTTAGTAAATACGTCTTTTACGTTCGAAACCATTATTAAAAGCTGTTTACTATGGTATAAATTTAATCGTTTGTTTCTCGGGACTTGCCACTTTAATGCCTGTATGAGTTCGTGGTAAGAAACACATCATCTTTTTTTATTTGGCGACGCTGTTTTTGGTCAAAATTTGACTTAGCCAGTTTATCTCCTGTACCCTTCAATTGTAAAACATAAAAATAAAAGTATAAAAATTTGGTTACTTAAAAATCCCACCTACATTTTAAAGTTATGTAAAAAAAGGGGTAAATACAAGGGTTGTGGATCTTTTCATTATCTAGGTACTTTCTTTAATTAAACTTGTAGTTTTTTCGAAAATCTAGAAAACACGTTTTGTACCCTTAAATACTTATTTCCTCCCACTTCGCGACCTCAGATTTCCCGTAATTTAATATCCATTTTTTACCATTTTAATAGGTTTCATCCTTTTGTTTTTTTCTCTTTAAAAATGGCTTTAACAATGGACTAAAGAGCCTTCTCTCGCCCCAAACCTAAAACCAGAGTACTTAGATGTTAGATGTTAGTTTTAATTTTTTTAAAGAAACTAAACGATGCCACAATAACAGAAAATAATTGCTAATTATAGTTTATTTGTTTTTTGTTTAATTTTAAACAAAACATTATTTGGCTTCTCTCCATAATCCAATAAACATTTTAAGAAAATTAAACTTTTTATATAAAGCGAGATTATTTTAACAGCGCAAATTCGCCAAAAATACCAAAAAAAAATCATTAAAAAGGCTGCCTGCATTCGGACTATTTTATAGAAAGGCGCCGCTATCCTTTACAGCGACGCGCCGATAGCCAGGTGCATCAAGCGGCATATCATAAAAGAAGACAAGCCTGCCGATATATTTGCTTTAAACTTTTTTCTGCTATTTTTCTTATCAAAGAGCACCGAATTTACATTCCATTTTCTTTTATACTATGAAAACTATTCTGTCCGTGCATAATACAATAAAAGTGTAGATTACTTTAAATCAAATATTTCAATAATTTATTTTTTTATTTATTTATTTTCTTTGTAACCCAAGGAAAATAACTAAATAAAAGAAATAAATAAATGAAATATTTTATTTAATTATTTTATATTAAATATTTTATTAATTTATTTCTTTTAAAGTAATCTTAACTTTTATTGTATTATGCAAGGACAGAATGGTTCTCTATAGTATGTGAAAAGTTTAATTTTCTTAAAATATTTATTATTTACAGACAAGGGTTTAAACATTTTAATGCGGGCTTACTTTTAAAGTTTAAAATGATAAGGTAAAGTAATCTTCAATTAGACGTAATAAAGCTACATTGGTAAAAAAAAATAAAAGTGAACATGTACACAACAACATATGTTTCAATTTAAACCGGAAATAGAATAACCTAATTTTAATGCCGTGTACATAAACAAAAAAGATTACAACAGTCATAAATAGAAATTTACCAATACCCTGTTGGGTAAGTTATCATTGAAGAAATGAAATTTACAAGCGACAGCAATATGTTAGAAAGAAAGTAATCCTCTAATTGCTTTTTGCTTATTGTAGTGCGTCTATGAAAGGTCATTTAAATAATAAAGAGTATTGCCTCAAACAATATATTAAATATTTTGATTATAGTCATTGGTATACCGCATGCCTACGAAATTACTAGAAACTTTGTTATTTTCTTTCGAAGTGCTATATGATTTGATTTTTTTTTTTGTGGGATGTTTGGTCGATTGAGATGTAGATTTTTGATGTTTTAGCCATTATGAGGTATTTTCAGTTTAACCAAAAGTGCTCTTAACTTTGCTGTTTTAAATGGAATAGCCTGTATGTTTTTCTAAATGTCGATTCCACCAATTCTAGAGATCTTTTATTTTTGACACTTAAGAGAAAAATTCCTTCTTTTCGTGTCATTCACCTGGACCCTTTCCACTAACTAGAAAAGCAGGAGTTCTTTCTCTTAACTGTCGAAAAGAAAAATCTCCTTTTCATATATTCTTACGACAGTAGTGATTTATTTCCATTTATATTTCTTATTTTACTTGCCGCCTCTGGGTAAAACTTGATCATTAAATGATTATTTTTAGTACGATGAGATTATATCTTACCACCGAACAATGACATTGTTCTTATAAAACTCTTAGTACAGTCAATGGGGAGCGAGTTACTTTTGTCCACAACGCATAATTCCTCAAGAGTTATTTTTTTATAGCTAGATGGAGTATGACGTAGTAGAAGAGCTAACGCACCACGGCGGCAATAGGGGTAGTTTTTACTATGTATTTTCATATAGGAGAAATTTAAGGTTCGATCTGCATTTTTATCACCATCTCAACCCCTAACGCAAAATTAGAATTTTTAATGCCCTAAGTCACCACGTGCTAGATAGGGGTAGTAACCATCGATGACGTCATCACCTATAAATTAAAAAAAGTCCGCGGAGCTGGGAGTCGAACCCATGACACCTGGCCACATGCGTGAGAATCCAACGCCATATACCACTAGGCTATTGGAAGATATGAAAATTTAAATGGCAAACGGGGTATAATTGGGACCAGACGTCATCACCTATAAATTAAAAAAGTCTCGCCGACGCTGGGAGTCGAACCCATGACACCAGGCCACCTGCGTGAGAATCCAACGCCATATACCACTAGGCTATTGGAAGATCTGAAAATTAAATGGCAAACGGGGATCTAATGAATCTTTATATAGTTTTTAACGTATATTTCGGTTTCTACTAGATCGATTTTAGTTGTTCTTTCTGCTAATAATTTAATTTTTATAAATCTACAAATATTAATACTAAAATGTTTAATAATAAATATGTTATTTGAGTGTAAATAGGGCCTTAACAGTTTTTAACGTATATCTTGGCTTCTAGTGGTTTGATTTTAGTCATTCTTTTTTAAACAATTATTTTTAATAAATATAACACTAATTTTTTAAATAAATATGTTATTTGAGAGTAAAAAGGGCCTTAACAGTTTTTAACGTATATTTTGGTTTCTAGTAGACCGATTTTAGTTGTTCTTTTTGCAAATAATTTAATTTTTATAAATCTACAAATATTAGTACTAAAATTTTTAATAATTATGTTATTTGAGTGTAAATAGGGCCTTAACAGTTTTTAACATATATCTTGGCGTCTAGTGGTTTGATTTTAGTCATTCTTTTTAAACAATTATTTTTAATAAATATAACACTAATTTTTTAAATAAATATGTTATTTGAGTGTAAATAGGGCCTTAACAGTTTTTAACGTATATTTTGGTTTCTAGTAGACTGATTTTAGTTGTTCTTTTTGCTAATAATTTAATTTTTATAAATCTACAAATATTAATACTAAAATTTTTAATAATTATGTTATTTGAGTGTAAATAGGGCCTTAACAGTTTTTAACGTATATCTTGGCGTCTAGTGGTTTGATTTTAGTCATTCTTTTTTAAACAATTATTTTTAATAAATATAACACTAATTTTTTAAATAAATATGTTATTTGAGTGTAAATAGGGCCTTAACAGTTTTTAACGTATATTTTGGTTTCTAGTAGACTGATTTTAGTTGTTCTTTTTGCTAATAATTTAATTTTTATAAATCTACAAATATTAATACTAAAATTTTTAATAATTATGTTATTTTAGTGTAAATAGGGCCTTAACAGTTTTTAATGTATAACTTGGCTTCTAGTGGTTTGATTTTAGTCATTCTTTTTTTAAACAATTTATTTTTAATAAATATATTAACCTAATTTTTAAATAAATATGTTATTTGAGAGTAAATAGGGCCTTAACAGTTTTTACCGTATATCTTGGCTTCTAGTGGTTTGATTTTAGTCATTCTTTTTTAAACAATTCTTTTTAATAAATATATATAGTAACACTAATTTTTTAATAAATATGTTATTTGAGAGTAAATAGGGCCTAAACAGATAACCTCAAAGTTCTTACACAGCCGTTGTTATGATTGACAGACAAGTTATTAAAAAAATTGTAAGGGTATCAACCCTTATTTCGAAAATATTAACCAAGCGCTAAATTTACGTGAGTCAAATTTAAAAATTAAATATTTCGGTCTAGGGTAAGAACGCGAGGCGGGTTCATCTGTCATTCGAAAAATCTGACGTCATATTTAGGAATCTTGCGCAACGCATTATTTAGGGCGTGGTCGCCTGTCATCTGTCAAATATCACGTGACTTAGAAAATGACTGTTCGAAAAGAAGAAGAAGAATCACAACATAACCCTACTTTTAAAGAAGAGGGGCGCTAGCAACATTTGGCGTTAGTTGCCTTTGGCATTAGCAACTTCCAACGCTTAGGGCTCCGGGCCCTACGCCCCCGCCTAAGCCCTGGGGCCCCACAAAACGGCACCATATTTTAGAAAAACGGCACCGTTTTTTAAAATATGGCACTGTTTTTCTAAAATACGGCACCGTTTTTTAAAATACGGCACCGTTTTTAAAATACGGCACCGTTTTTTAAAATACGGCACCGTTTTTAAAATACGGCACCGTTTTTTAAAATACGGCACCGTTTTTAAAATACGGCACTGTTTTTCTAAAATACGGCACCGTTTTTTAAAAAACGGCACCGTTTTTTAAAATACGGCACTGTTTTCTAAAATACGGCACCGTTTTTAAAATACGGCACCGTTTTTAAAATACGGCACTGTTTTTTAAAATACGGCACCGTTTTTAAAATACGGCACCGTTTTTTAAAATACGGCACCGTTTTTAAAATACGGCACTGTTTTTCTAAAATACGGCACTGTATTTTAAAAACGGTGCCGTATTTGGAAAATACAGGGCTGTATTTTGAAACTACAGGGCTGTTCAGCTGTTTATTTTGCTGTTCATATTTAATTACCTGTTCATGTTTAGACTTTTGCGCAGGCGTCATAATTGTAAATACATATATTAGATAAGTTCAGAGAGACTTGGTCAGTCCCCGAGAGGTGTGGTGTGGTTGTGTGTTTTTAAATCACATCATACTTTGCCTCCTTGGTTCGTACTGTATCAATCAACCTGAAACCTGTCAAATCAAGAAACCTACTCTTGATGGGTTAATATACCATGCGGTTTTCGCTATTCGATAGGTATACTTGGTAATATTAGTGTCGTTGACAGCCTCGTATATAATTTACATATCTACTTGTGATAATATTAGCACCGCTGGCGGCCCTGTATAATTTACCTATATATCTCCTTGTATCACGGCAAATTACTGCTTTTAAATAAAATCACTGTTATTTGCCGTCTTTTAAATTATATCGCTGTTATTTCATTAATAAACAGTTTATTACAGTATAATTATTTAAAAGACGGCAAAATTACTGCTTTTTAAATAAGAATCACTGTTATTTGCCGTCTTTTAAATTATATCGCTGTTATTTCATTAATAAACAGTTTATTACAGTATAATTATTTAAAAGACGGCAAAATTACTGCTTTTTAAATAAGAACACTGTTATTTGCCGTCTTTTAAATTATATCGCTGTTATTTCATTAATAAACAGTTTATTACAGTAAAATTATTTAAAAGACGGCAAAATTACTGCTTTTTAAATAAGAACACTGTTATTTGCCGTCTTTTAAATTATATCGCTGTTATTTCATTAATAAACAGTTTATTACAGTAAAATTATTTAAAAGACGGCAAAATTACTGCTTTTTAAATAAGAACACTGTTATTTGCCGTCTTTTAAATTATATCGCTGTTATTTCATTAATAAACAGTTTATTACAGTAAAATTATTTAAAAGACGGCAAAATTACTGCTTTTTAAATAAGAACACTGTTATTTGCCGTCTTTTAAATTATATCGCTGTTATTTCCTTAATAAACAGTTTCTTACAGTATAATTATTCAAAAGACAGCAAAATTACTGCTTTTTAAATAAGAACACTGTTATTTACCGTCTTTTAAATTATATCGCTGTTATTTCATTAATAAACAGTTTATTACAGTATAATTATTTAAAAGACGGCAAAATTACTGCTTTTTAAATAAGAACACTGTTATTTGCCGTCTTTTAAATTATATCGCTGTTATTTCATTAATAAAGAGTTTATTACAGTATAATTATTTAAAAGACAGCAAAATTACTGCTTTTTAAATAAGAACACTGTTATTTGCCGTCTTTTAAAATAACTAGTACTGTAATACGTGTGGGGCCCCAGGGCTTAGGCGGGGGCGTAGGGCCCGGAGCCCTAAGCGTTGGAAGTTGCTAATGCCAAAGGCAACTAACGCCAAATGTTGCTAGCGCCCCTCTTCTTTAAAAGTAGGGTTATGTTGTGATTCTTCTTCTTCTTTTCGAACAGTCATTTTCTAAGTCACGTGATATTTGACAGATGACAGGCGACCACGCCCTAAATAATGCGTTGCGCAAGATTCCTAAATATGACGTCAGATTTTTCGAATGACAGATGAACCCGCCTCGCGTTCTTACCCTAGACCGAAATATTTAATTTTTAAATTTGACTCACGTAAATTTAGCGCTTGGTTAATATTTTCGAAATAAGGGTTGATACCCTTACAATTTTTTTAATAACTTGTCTGTCAATCATAACAACGGCTGTGTAAGAACTTTGAGGTTATCTGTTTAGGCCCTATTTACTCTCAAATAACATATTTATTAAAAAATTAGTGTTACTATATATATTTATTAAAAAGAATTGTTTAAAAAAGAATGACTAAAATCAAACCACTAGAAGCCAAGATATACGGTAAAAACTGTTAAGGCCCTATTTACTCTCAAATAACATATTTATTTAAAAATTAGGTTAATATATTTATTAAAAATAAATTGTTTAAAAAAGAATGACTAAAATCAAACCACTAGAAGCCAAGTTATACATTAAAAACTGTTAAGGCCCTATTTACACTAAAATAACATAATTATTAAAAATTTTAGTATTAATATTTGTAGATTTATAAAAATTAAATTATTAGCAAAAAGAACAACTAAAATCAGTCTACTAGAAACCAAAATATACGTTAAAAACTGTTAAGGCCCTATTTACACTCAAATAACATATTTATTTAAAAAATTAGTGTTATATTTATTAAAAATAATTGTTTAAAAAAGAATGACTAAAATCAAACCACTAGACGCCAAGATATATGTTAAAAACTGTTAAGGCCCTATTTACACTCAAATAACATAATTATTAAAAATTTTAGTATTAATATTTGTAGATTTATAAAAATTAAATTATTAGCAAAAAGAACAACTAAAATCAGTCTACTAGAAACCAAAATATACGTTAAAAACTGTTAAGGCCCTATTTACACTCAAATAACATATTTATTTAAAAAATTAGTGTTATATTTATTAAAAATAATTGTTTAAAAAAGAATGACTAAAATCAAACCACTAGACGCCAAGATATATGTTAAAAACTGTTAAGGCCCTATTTACACTCAAATAACATAATTATTAAAAATTTTAGTACTAATATTTGTAGATTTATAAAAATTAAATTATTTGCAAAAAGAACAACTAAAATCGGTCTACTAGAAACCAAAATATACGTTAAAAACTGTTAAGGCCCTTTTTACTCTCAAATAACATATTTATTTAAAAAATTAGTGTTATATTTATTAAAAATAATTGTTTAAAAAGAATGACTAAAATCAAACCACTAGAAGCCAAGATATACGTTAAAAACTGTTAAGGCCCTATTTACACTCAAATAACATATTTATTATTAAACATTTTAGTATTAATATTTGTAGATTTATAAAAATTAAATTATTAGCAAAAAGAACAACTAAAATCGATCTAGTAGAAACCGAAATATACGTTAAAAACTATATAAAGATTCATTAGATCCCCGTTTGCCATTTAATTTTCATATCTTCCAATAGCCTAGTGGTATATGGCGTTGGATTCTCACGCAGGTGGCCTGGTGTCATGGGTTCGACTCCCAGCGTCGGCGAGACTTTTTTAATTTATAGGTGATGACGTCTGGTCCCAATTATACCCCGTTTGCCATTTAAATTTTCATATCTTCCAATAGCCTAGTGGTATATGGCGTTGGATTCTCACGCATGTGGCCGGGTGTCATGGGTTCGACTCCCAGCTCCGCGGACTTTTTTAATTTATAGGTCGTTTCAATTTTGACGTTTAGGTCGATGACGTCATCGTAGTTACCCCTATCTAGCACGTGGTGACTTAGGGCATTAAAAATTCTAATTTTGCGTTAGGGGTTGAGATGGTGATAAAAATGCAGATCGAACCTTAAATTTCTCCTATATGAAAATACATAGTAAAAACTACCCCTATTGCCGCCGTGGTGCGTTAGCTCTTCTACTTGACGTAATGAATATAAAAACACAAAATTCTTACAAATATGGCAGACGAAAGTGTCGTTTGGGCCTGTATCTCCGTAACCGTACACTTAAGACCCATAGTTATAAAAACCTTTATTATAGGCAATTAACTTTCCTATCTTTTGGTTTTATAATTGTTTTTGTACTATTTACCGTTTACGATTTGTGGGATTATTACTGTTTGTTTATTGACTTTCTTACCGATATCTCTTTCAATAATTGTTTAAATAATAAATTGCTTATAATCAAAGTTTTAAACCGATAAATTTGCTACAACTTTTAATTTAAACAATTTTTTTTCTAAAATTAATATTTTTGAAGTTAAAAGGCTCTTAATGTTGTATTACGAGGTTAATAAGATCGAAGTATGCATGGCGTAATCCGAGAAACTATAGTAATACCTGGGCACTTGTTGTATGACGTGTTCAGGCCCAGATGACGTTAACAGAATTTTTGAAATCAACTCGTAATAGCTTCGAAAATAATTATTTTAAAGAAAAAATATTTTTATGAAAGTTGTAGAAAATTTATCGAATTAAAAGTTTGATTATTAGCAATTTATTATTTAAACAATTATTAAAAGAGATATCGGTAAAAAGTCAATAAACAAACAGTAATAATCTTATAAATCGTGAACGGTAAACGGTACAAAAAGGATTATAAAACAAAAAAATAGTAAATTTAATTATCCATAATAAAGGTTTTTATAACTATGGGCATTAAGTGCACCGTTACGGAGATACCTATTTGTAAAAAAAACTCTTGGAGAAATTTGCAAAAACAAAATCCTCTATTACCTGTACTATCTTGCTTTACGTGTTATTTACAATGGACCGGGTACAGCCACTTTGATAAGTCCTGTAAGGCAAGCAAAACTAGTCAGTGGTAAGGGGCCAGCTGAATGACTCGAAAGGCAGAAATGTTTAACTATCTTAAAGGGAAGACCTGTTTTTCATACATTATTAGGACAGTAGGGATTTATTTTCATTTATTTCCTATATTTTACTTGCCTACTCCCAGCAAAACTTAAAGCTGATCACTAAATGATCATTTTTTAATGGTTAGAGTATATCTTATCATTAAACAATAACATTGTTCTTATAAGACCCTTGTATTATGAAAATCTTCAGTCTCAGCTCAGGCGGCGATCTGTTAGCATCGGCCGTCAGCCAAGCATTGCTAAGATGGTCTAACTGCCATCGTAGCATTTTTCAGGGCGATTTTTACTGGGATTTTTAGGATTTTTAATTAAAAGTGTTCATAGGGTTTTTTTTGGTTTTGTATTTAATTTGGGAAAGTACCGTAGGTTTTTAGTATTGAATTGAAGTTTTTTGTTTGTGGGTTTCGGTAGGTTAAGTTTTGCGCTAGGCGCCCCATTTAATTGGGAGTTTTGAGAAGTTTTTTAATTCTCATTGTTTACCGGATTTTGGGGAATCGGGCAAGAGAAAACCGAACGTGGAGTTATTTATTAGTATTGAACTAATTACCTTTTAAAATAAGAGAATAGTAGTCTACAGGGGTGCTGCGCGGACTGGCAGGCTAACCCGTAGGTGGTTATAGGTTTAATTTTTAAAATTTAAAGCTTTTATGAAAAACTTGTTTTTTTATTCTTTTTGCAAAATCAATTGAGTTCACTTTTGCAATTACCTTTAAGAAAAACTGTGTTCAACAACCTTGGTAATTATTTTTTTTAAAGAGTTTTAAATAAATAAATCTAACAAAAACAAAAACTTTTAATAATAAAAAAATAAAATAAGAAACTATGATCAAAAGTAACCCTAGGCTGACTAGCAGCAATGATTTGGGGCTGTGCTCGGCCACCACCGGTCTGGCGGCAACACCACCATGCCGTCTAGCCGGTGGGGTCAAGCGAAAATTAGAGGAAGTTCCGGGAGAGGTTAATAAAGTAAATAAAGGTGAAAAAATGAACGAGGGCAAAATTATGAAGTCGAAGAAATCAAACTACCATACACTGTGCGGGCCACCCGCGCTTTAGCTGGCGCTTTGCCCTCCTTCGACTCCAGGGGGATCCAATTTATTTTATGGAAAAGGGGGCGCGGTGGGGTTACTGAAACCAATGGTGACACATGACGCAGTAGGTAAGGACGGGTTCAGCTTAAACCAACTTCAACTAGCTCCCAGTCATTTGAGCGAGCGTCGAAGTTACTTTTTCAAATATTTTGACCACGGATATTATACAGATTTCGTATTACCGGGGGCGGTAAGGCCCTTCATGAAATTTGTAGGCGGAAGCGTGATGCAGCCAAACTGCGGGCATGGCGCGGTACCGGCGCGCCGTTGAAATCCCAAAACAAAAATTTAAACCGGGCTAATTTGGTAACAAAAATAAAGAGCGACCGAATAGCTGGTACTATCCGGCAAAAACCTAAATTAACGACCCTGGGAACCACAGAAAACGAGTCTAGTTACGGCAGCGTTGATAAGTCCTGTAAGGCAGACGAAACTAGTCAGTGGAGAGGGTCTAGGTAAATGACACGAAAAGCAGGAATTCTTTCTCTTAACTGTCGACAAGGAGAGATCTCTTTTTATATATTTAATCAACCTTATATCCTATCACCATAAATATATAATTTTTGGTTTTACCGGAGGCGCCCAATGATTTCAAGAATAAAACGACTAGTTTTTAGAAACCGGTCCCTACGTATTTTTATTAGACCTGCACGAGAATTTTTAACCCCACACTGGCAGGTTTACAGGGTGCTCTTGAACATGCGCAGTTATCCAAATACTTAGGCTTTTTATAGTTAAAAAAAAGGAATTGGTACCAATGACAAAATTTTGCAGTATTTTAATAAATACAGTGTTTACAACACTGAAAGCATTTACCTCAACAGAGACAGGACCACACTCGTCGTAATTTGGGATTTCCCGATTGTTAAATCGACCGACGAGATGTCGCGATGTCGGCCAGAATTAGTAATTTGGTGATTGTTTTTGGTTGATTTCTGTGATTTTCCCTCATGTGTTTGCAAGAACAGAAGTAAATCATGATTCGTTGTATGGTTTTGTTTTGCAAAGTCAAGAAGCCTGGAGTTTCCTATTTCAGATAATATAATGTTTACTTATCTGGCCCACAGACGATTTTAATATTTGTTAATCTATGTTTTTTAGCTTCGATCACAAATCTGAGGTCAAGTTTGCCCTTACCCTAAAAATAAGCAATATTTTAAGCATCTACTGGCTATTTATACATTTGACGTTTTTTATAGTTACCGTTTCGGTAGCGCTTTCGCCGCAGTTTTTAAAGTGTTGAAAGAAACAATTCTATTGATATACAAGCCAAATGCAGCGTCGCAACGATTGCATTAAACGCCTTAAGTTTAACTGAACAGAAGCTGCTTCTGCACCGGAAGCGTAATGTTAACTCGATAAATTCACCTGATTTACCTTTATTCATAATACTAGTTACACCAAATAAACTAAAATAAAGCAATCAATATTTTACGAAAAAAAAATTAGGAGTACATTTTTGATGCTGTTCTATTTGAAAAATAATAATAACTAAATAATCATGATGTTATAGGTTTTATTCTATAAAATTATTCTTAAGCGTTTTATAAAAACCATTTAGTTTTGTTGTGTCAAACCAGTTTTACGAAGGCAGATATTAATACAAATAATATTGTTCAGTTTTAAGGTTAAGTCAAAGAGGGTTCTCATAACTCAAAAATTGTGTTTGTACAATAAAACCCGAATTAAATTTTATAATTATGCCCTCAAAACACGGTCGTAAGATAAATTTAATTAAAATCGGCGATGAGCTCAATACCAAATAAAATGACAAACAGTTTAGATATTTTCAAGAATATGAATACCGGGTGTTTCTCACAGATGGTTTCCCTTTATAACTTTTTACCTTTTAAGTTAAAAATATGAAATTTAGTATTTCGGTATTTAACATACTGTTTGGTTTAATTGATCTATTTACTTGTTTTTTATTACTTTCGGTTTAACCGGAAATGACTGCTACTTTAAAATTTTTAATGGCACCACCGAATATTTTATCTTATTTCGATAGAATATGATATTCTTAATACAAGGATACCTCATATGTCATTTTTTTTTGACACTTCCGCTGTCAAAAATGTATTTTTTAAATTCCAATCTTGAGTGCCATTCTTAGGCTAAAATGGTTTATTTTAAGTCCAGTAGTCATGGAAAAATAAAACTAGTCGTCATTTGTTTTTTACGACTTTTTAGGGGAAAGTCAAAGTGTGCAAAATCCTATTTATGGTCATATGTTCCTGTCAAAAAATGACATATAAGGTGACATTTTATTCAGAATGTCATATTCTATCCAAATAAGATAAAATATACCGTTCATTCATTTAAAATAGCAGTCATTTCTGGTTAAAGCAGAAGAAATAGAAAGCAATTGGATAGACCAATCCATCCAACATTATGTAAAATAGCGATATACCTATATATATAAATTTCATTTTTCTATCTGAAATGGTAAAAAGTTATAGGGGGAACCACCAGTGAGAAACACCCGGTATAAAGCTTTAATAAAATGTATTAATATGTTATTCAACAAAAAAATTACTTGCCTATTTTCTTTTTAAATAAAACCAATACAAAGTGTTAAAGCAGGTCCTGTTGATAACCTGTGATCAGCTGTTGATAATTTTCTAGCAGTCTGTAAAATCTCACTTCGCATGACCGCTAGCACCCTGCACGAAGCCCATGCAAGGGTAATTCAGATTAGCGCTGCATTCATCCATATTATTCTTTAAATCATTGGAAGTGCCCCAGAAAGTGACTTTTGATAGAAGAGAATTTTACCAATTTAAATGGAAATTAATACGCTTTAACTTTAAACTTTACACTTATATCTTAAGTTTTTTTGTTCATAACATCCTCAACCCTAGGCTGCCTTGAAAATAGCATGAAAAATATATTTGTTTGCCTTTCACAATTAATAAATATCTTAAAAAACTATGAGGTTTAAAGAAAAGATAATATTAACTAAAAATATTGAGAAATAGGTGTTTAGTTCTGGTTAGTTCTGGTAAGTTAAATTTAAGACCTAAGTTAGTGGTTTCTATTAGAAATATTGAAGTTCATTATTGTCGAAAGTCAATTTCCGTGGTACTTATGTTAAAACCGAAAATTGTATTTTTAGGTTAAAAAATAAAATATTTATAAATTATGTTAAAAAACAATTGCGTTACCCTTTTTCTACTATCATTTTTTGTTTTTTAATTATATATACATATATATATATATATATATATATATATATATATATATATATATACATCTGAAAATATTCAAAAACTCTTCAAAAAAGAAAATATTACAGTAGCTCCCAAGGGACACAATCTTTTAAAACAAAATTTCAGTTATCTAAAAGACAAAATTGACAAAAATAAGAAAAGTAATATCATTTATGAGATCCCGTGTAAAACTGCCAAAATGTGTACATTTGACAAAATAGCCAGTATTTGAAAAATAGACTCAATGCTCACAAATTCGACAAAAAAAAACAAAACAGCTCTTACAAATCACACACAAGAACAAAACCATTCATTTGATTTCAATAACACAAAAATTCTGAAAACTTAAAGTAATCCAAAAAAAAGAGAATTTCAGGAATTGATATGTATTTAAAAGCGTAAAAACACGGTAAACGCAAAGACGGACACAAAAAATTTAAGCAAATTATACTACAATCTGCTCAGTTGATTTCTAACATATAACATAACTTTTTATTTATAAAAAAAAATAATAAAAACATTTTTAAGAACAATTTAAATTAACAAAACTACTTAAACCTGCAAATACTGCCACCTTTTAATAATAACATCAAATTGATACTCTAGCATGAGAACAACCTAAAAAAATCTCCGAAATTTTATGCAGTAGATTAACATATATTCTTTAATATACCATAGATGTCGCTTTCCTGAACGGTACAAAGAAATAAATTTAATAATTTAAATTTTATAAAAAAAAAACAAAAATAATAGTCATAACGGCTGCTGCCCTTTATTATTAAATTTTAAAATTGTGTCGCTATGTATGTAATATATGTATACTAAAATCCTTATGTGATCGTCCAAAAATGTTGTGTTTATGTTAAATTTTAATACTGACTGGATATGGAAATTTCTACTAATATAACTATATTCATTTATGTCATTGGTCACAGCCCTATTGTGCTTTTTTTCTCTTTGTATTTCCAGTTCTGAGGAAGCCCTCATACAGAGAGCCGAAACGTTAAAATTAAAATAGTATTTTATAAAGAAAATTTTGTTTTATCTGGCCTTTAATCCCAAGAATAGCAACCACATAAAAGCTGAAACGTTAGAACTCCAATATTCTTTTCAACCATACATCCCACAGACTTGCTAGGGATCCCGTGGGTGCCCGGTATATTAGTGTAGAACAAAAACAGTAGAATGGAAATAAGGAAAATTGACGCAAGGGCAATTAAAATTAATATTGGTAAGATTGTAAAGCTAAAAGTATTAAGCATATTGCAGACTGCCCACGGATGGGATTTACAAGTAGACAAATGGACCAAAAATGTAATTTTTCGTAAAAAGCTACTTTTCATAAAAATTTTTGCTTTTTCACGAAGGCAAAATGTTAAATTTGTATACAGAGTTTGCAAAAACTTCAAAAACCTGATTTTTTTTAATTCCTTTTATTTTTAAGCAAAATGCCATTAGGATTTTTTTAGATATAAGTTTGTACTTGATAAAAATAATGATACAAAATTTTATTAAACCTAACAATTTGGCGAAAATGTCTTGATCACTATCGTGTACAGCTAAAAAATTCTGTTGTGTAAAAATTTGGAGAAAGCGGGTTTTTGAAAAGCAAATTATAACCATTTTTAAGGTCATTTTAGTCTAAAAATTTTAAGACAATTAGTTTTTGACAACTACCAAAAACGGTTTTATAAAACTTTTTATTACCGCTGTAACAGTATTAAAGTAATTTAACCTAATATTCTTAATAAATTTAAAATAATATTTTACCTAAAAATTAAACAATATAGAAAATTTACTAAATTATGTTTCTTAAATTTCCCTGTACCCTATATACCAAATAGACATTTTTCTCTTTGTAAATCTATTTTTTTTAAAGCAACATTTTTTATGAAGAATAACTTCTTCTGATAAATGAAATTTCTTGTTTATTGGTCTTCTTTTAACCCCATCCGTGGACAGTCTGTAAAAACACGAAAAAAAAAAACGTTAAAACTTGCAAAGTAACATCAAGTACTTTGAAAGATTCTTTCAAAGGCCGCAGTGTCTCTTCTATGGATATGACGGAGCTTTGTTCCTAGAAGGATCACAACTTTCTTGGTAAAAAATTAAAAAACTTCGAAAATTGCGATAAAACTTGTTGTAATGTAATGTTTAAAAAGATAGATGTCAATTTTTCTGAAATTGATCGTAGTACAGATTTTCCATATCCCTATGATATTTGCAATGGTTTTTTTCTTTAAAATTAGTTTTATTAATCCTGACATTCTGGGAGCCAGACAACATGACGCATTCATGATTTTTGACAACTGAAAACAGGACCTTAAGACTGTAAATTGTTAACGAAAAATGTTTAACTTTAAGATTTTAACAAAATATGGTATGAATGCACCAACTTGGTTTCAATAAAAATCCGCTCCTAATATCGACCCGATAGTAACCATTATTTTTGGGCTAATAAAAAAACATCTTTACCTGAACAGCTTAAGAAGGTGTTAGATCCAGTATTTCAAGAAAATGGTAACTTTTGTCAACCCAAAATGTATTATTGGCAATGCTAGCCGACGGACGATGGGAAGAATATTAGAGACTTGGGTCTTTGAAGAAGATATTATAAATGCAGACATGCTAAATATAATGATAACCAAGTTCGTGAACTTATTGTTTTCAATTTTAATTTAAATATAGACGACAATTTTATTTTAATAAAAAAAAATAGGCCCCTTACTCTTGTTAATAAAACTGCCAAATTTTATCCGAAACGGATAAGATATATTTAAAATAAGAGTAATAAACCAATTTCCGCACCTATATGTTTATAAAAAACTGTTTTTTTTTTAATTAGCCTACCAAATAAACCACAATTAGGTTTATATTTTGTAAAATTATTTATACCTTATACAGTGACCACCAGAAATGTTGAACCATATGGAAAACTTTTTATTTCTGATTTTTTTTTCCTGATAAAAACCTCTGCATATACCAAAACTCACAAAACACCTATCAAAATTTAAATAAGCCATATCCTATACGCGGTAGGTGCAAATTAAGGAATGTAACACTTTAGATAGATGTTCTAAATCGTTTTTGTGTTATAAAAACGTCTTTATTGTTGAAAAATATAAATTTGGTATTATGATTTTCTATTACAGTGTTCAAAAATTAAACTTTATTGGGATTATAATAATAAAAAGAAGTTTATTGAAGAAATAATCTAAATGAAAAAACAAATATATGATAATAAATTTAAAATTGTAAAAATGTTTTTAGAAGGCAAAATTAATGCAGAACATTTATCCAAAGGACATTTTAAAATTTAGCATTATTGAACCACAGAAAATCAAAAATTTTCTTTTCTTTTTTGAAGTGATCTAAATGTACTTAAACTCTATAAAAATAATTAAAATTTGAAATATTTTTCAAAAGTTAAGGGAAATGGAATGGTACAGGCAGAAGAAAAGCTTTAAAAAATTAAATTGTTCTCTTTGCAGTTTTGTATACTTACTGGATAATTATTATATCTAACCAGGGGTATTTAATACAAAATAAAAATAGACTTATTAAATATGCATTTTTTAGTTCCTACAAGAAGTCTTGACAAACATTAGCAATTGTTGTTATTAAAAAGTCTGCAAGGGACATTTAAAAATTTAGACCAAAACATGAAAAAACAAACGTAATACCTTAATTAAATATTGTCAAACTAAAAATGGTTTTTAAAATTGGTACAGCAGTTAAAAAAAAAAACAACAAAAATACCCTTAATACCAAGTGTCCCCGGCTAATGACGCACTGCTATACCTTTTTTAGTTTTTTAAATATCCAAATAAAAAAATTATAATTATTATATTATAAAAATAAAAAAGTTATAAGGTGTAGTAATCGCCTGGTAGTACCTAATATTTGAAGTAAATTTTCTTAAAAAGAAATTAAAAAACAGATAATGGGGGACACCTAAGATAACAAATCGTTTAAACGTTGTTTTTTTTAACTTTTTACGTCTGTTGGTAGGAAAAATAAATAACCCTGGTAATAACCAAGTTAAAATCTATAATATATATATATATATATATATATATTCTTTTAATTTTAATGACCATCTCTTTAATTAAGTCATTAAGGCAATTAAAAAAGAAAATGTCCAAGAAAGGCAAAGCTATAACTTTGTCGTAAATGTTGGTATTTACTGTTAACAATACATCCTACAGGGTGATTAAAAGTAAAAACAATAGGTTTTAATCGCCTTGTATAATGTTCTGTTGAAAGGGATAAGTCAAATTTATGATTACAAAATATTAACAATAAGTAAAGGTATAATTTATTGATTAACAAGATTCCTCCCCTTTAACGGCAAATTCTACAGGTCGATTAAAAAATACATATTTTTTTTTCAAACATGTTTTATCACCCTGTAGGATGTATTGGTAACAGTAAATAAGAAGGTTGACGATGAAGTTATAGCTTTATCTTTTCTTAATTTCTTTTTAGTTGTCTTATTAACTTAATTATAAAAAGAGATATGGCCATTTAAATTAAAGCATTTTTATATTAAAGCTTATAGAATAAATCAAGCATATGCGATAAATCTCTTAAGAAGTGTATTTATTAAATAAATCAGTCTTGAGGCATACATATATTTTAATTTTTATTACTTATCAAATTTTATGGTTTATTATTATTTAGATACTTAGTAATAATTTTAAAGTAGGGACCTTATCGTTTATAAACCATCCCTAAAACCATAACATATTAAAAAAGTTATTCTTTATTCTGTTATTATTTTCTCTATTACAAAAGCAAATAAAATATACTTTTTAATGATTTTAAAAATCTTTATTACAGTAATTTAACAGCAGCATATGTTGTTACGTTGAATACCAATTGTTTTAGCACTAAAAAAAAACTTTCTTTAATATGTATATGTTTATTAACATTATTCAATATTAAAAAACATTGGCAATAAAATGTATGCATGTGCTTCTTCTTCAACATTTCGCCTTCTCTTGGAGATTTATTATAATACCTGCATCAGAATTATTAACACCCTTGGTTAAAGATTTACAAGACTAGTGACAGAAAAATAATAAAAAAATAATTTTAAATAGAAATCAAACAAAAAAGCAAAAATATGTATATTTAAACACGTTTTAAAAGCAACTTAAAACTAAAAATAATTTTTAAAATAATCTTAAAGCAATAATGAACGAAAGATATTGGTATTATTGTAAAAAAGTATGTGCGCTTTGTGCCATATTTTGCGTATATAGAGCGCCCCACGCTTTTTGACAGTATTACCAGTATTTTTTGTTTATAATTGTTTTAAGATTATTTTAAAAATTATTTTCTACTTTTCTATTCGATGTGCAGTAAAAGCGTAATTTTATTTTTTTAACTATATTTATTAATTTATAAAATTTTAGAATCTCATAACGCACTCCTGCACATTATTACCTATTAGTCCAGTCACTGAAAGTGTGCCACTCCGAATTCTTTAAAATAATATCAATTAACTTTAAGTTTGGACAGTAGATGTTAAATGACACAGGTGATACATCGCCATATGTGCTTTCATCTAGGAAGTGAATATTACCCTTGTTGTATGTTATGTATGTTACATGAAGGGTGAAGAATTCATCAGCTCGTAAAGAAAACAAATAATAGACTTTCCAGACAGACCAAAAGTTATGTTGATCTTTTGTACCCCTTAGCTGCCAAGTTATTTTAACAGCATAGGTAGATAAATGCTGCATTAAGTTGGCCTTGACACTACTGCCTGTGCTATGCAGGCACGGTACAGCCTTTACTATTAACAGACATTAGCTCTAACTAGTGGGCAGTAACACAGCAATTTTATCTAGGCCTTCTAATATTACCCTTGCTTGGATTTTAAATAAACTAATTTTAAGGTAAACTATAGTATACATTTTTTTGTTAAATTAATATCCCCTAAGTTATTTGTGTAATGCCAAAAAATAAATCCTGATCTAGAATGCAGTCATAAAAAATAAAGCTGGTGTCTATTGCGAGTAACGGCTCTTTTGTGTGGAGTTGTTCTTTTCGTGAATATTTTTTTAAATTTTTTATTTTTTTCTGAAAGTTTAAATAAACCCTCTGTACATGGGCGCCAGCAAGATGATTTCCAGGTGGTGCAAAAAGTTAAAAATTTTAAAAAGCAAGAAAAAAGGATCAAACCTATACCTAAATAAATTTACTTCTTACTATATTTACCCTTGCACCCCTCCCCTTCGACCGCCCATGCCTTTGTAGAGGATTAAAAATAACTTTAAACCAAGTAAGTACTGGTAAACTTCTTATTACTTAGTTGTGAAAATAAAATGATTCAAGCAAATTAAAAAAAACTGGCCTAAATTTTTTCTTTAAAAATAGATTAAAAACTAATAAATATACTAAAAGAGTTTTACAGAAGGACAATTTGAACCTTTTTCTTATTTTTTATTATTTTTTGGTAATATTGCATCATAAAGATGAAGTGAGATACCGCAAAATAAAAGTTTCCTTTGCTTGCGAATAGTAGCTTTTACAAGCCTTTACATTGATAAAATTTTCAACAAATTTTTCTTAAATTAGCTAAGTAGAAACAAGGTAAAGTCAAAAATTTCAATTTATATTTTTTTAGTTAAAGGCCAATGTTTTTTAACTTTTAAGAATTTTTTTCTTGTCGATGTTTTGTTTATTTTCTTTATGAAACGGATTCAAGAATTCAACAAATATTGAAATTGTTAATGAAAAAACCCGTAAGGATCGAGAAAAACGCAAAATACATTATGCGAAAAATCGTCCTTTTTCGAGATATTAACACCTAAAATTAGTCAATATCTTTGTCTTGGATTATATTTTTAATTAAATAATAGTTACAAATTTTTTGATTTTAATATTTTAATTTTAGTTTTGTTTTTATTGTATTGTTCATTGCCTTTGCTTATTAGGGTTTTAGATATTTAAATAATTTTTTTTTTGTAGTTGAGGCTAAAGTAGCAATTATATAAAAATGAATACATTTTGTGACACCTTATAAAAAATTTACTTTACAAGGTGTTTATTTCGACCAATATAATATTGTTGCGTTTATATAATCTTGTTTTTAAAGTCTTTACTTTACAAAAAAACTTTTTACACACTTTTATTTTTTAAAAGTAATGTTTAAATTGTTTTTTTTTAATGTGTGTCCTTAAACAAAATAAATGTAATAATATACCCTAAGGCTTGCCATTTAAATAAAAAAAATGACATACAACAACTTATAAATTATTATTTTAAAACAAGTGCAATTATTGTAACAAAATCAATGCTGCCCTTAATGAATACTACATGAAAAAAAATCCTGTATCTTCAGGAGTAATAATCTTGACTGAATGCAAGATTACATTCATATATTCACAAGAGCAAGTAATCTTGTTTGAGAAAACTTTTTATATTTTAATTAATTATAAATATTCATTTAATTCAAGTTGCTATATTATTTGAATAAGTATACCTATACTGGGCCGAATATTTTAGCTTTTCTTAACGGAAAACATACTAGGCTTTGTTTTAGTATATATTAATCTTTTAATAAAAATTATAATTGCGATTTGCTTAAGAATAACTAAACTTGGTATAAGTATAAGAACTATTGCACAAATTATATGCAATTCTCAGGGTAAAGCTAAATTATATTTAAAAAAGAATACTTATTTTTATAGAAACACTATCTTTGTTTAGATTTAAATCTTGGTAAGTTTAAACTCTTATCTTAGAATATATTTAGTGTGCCTACCGAAATAACATCGATTGACATAAAATAAATTACAGCAAGGGAAATTTTAAAAATTGTTTCACATCTTAAGACTGCTAAAAAACTTAACAACTAACATATTTTTAAAAAATTGGTTTTTCCGATATAATCAAAAGAGTCAAATTTTTAAAAATAGTTTAGTCGTATAAGTCTCCCACCAGTCTTAGTAAATGACACAATTTTTAAAATTTTTCTTGTCTCCAAATTATTTCATATCGATCAATGTTATTACGGGGAGGACACCCCAAATTAATATGTTTCTTATGAAACCAGTTGCAACAACTGGTGTATTCCTTCCTATTACTTTTTTAAATATTAGAAATAACTATTTATACATGTCTAGTCAGTTTAAAAGGTTCATATGTTATTTTTGCCGCACAACAATTGCAGGCAGAGATTAGACAAAAACACATTTATAGCTATCTAACATTTTTTACTAAAATAAGTGTTTTCGAACTTTGTTAGTTTTTTAAAAACTTTAACACCCTGTATCTTAAGAATAAAAACTTACGAACCCATATTTATATGAGCTTCTTTTTCAATTTGATATAAAATCTTCCCTTAAACCCTTTTAACAACATTCTGTAACACCCTGTATCCTACAGAATTTAATTTTTTACATGATAAAATTAAAACAAAAGTGGCTGTGAAATATACACAGAGAAAATGTAAAAACAAAATTCTCCGTGAATAATCCCGGTGGTAAACTAATAGCAAATACCTGTTTTCCCTTAGACATAGCTCCGAATCTTAATGATATTTTAAGTATTTAGACAATCCACAAAGGTTGTAAGCCTAAATACCAGCGTACCGTTAGTGCCTTGAGCGAGGTAAGAGAAAGTTTGTTGACATAGAACTGCAATACTTAAAGATTTGGGGGTTAAAAAAGGCCTCCAAGGGTAGCACCAAAGAAAATACTAAGCTAGTTATTTTGTGGTAACACGTTCCACATTCTAGGTACAAACTCTAGGAATTAAAGAACGAACATTGTGGGAAGTTCGGGGCCTATCCAGTTGGATCGTATTGGTATGCATACGTGCGGCACCACGAATTTCTCTGTTGGGACCGCAAGTGAAGGAATTATACTAAACAATTCCTCAAAGCAGAAGCCATGGAAGAACCTATAGAAAAGTAATAACTATGGGCGAGAGAGGGAATCTCTTTGATAAGTAAAGAATTAAGGGCTTCTTAAAATGGAATTAAGAATGCTGAATTAGAGGGGGAAATACTTTTAGGCTCGAAAGAGAAATCCAAGCTTTTTAAAGCTGCCGTGGCTATAGATGGAATGTGTTTATTATTTTATTAAGTTAATTGTTACTAAAAATTGGGACAACAGCAAAAAGATTTAATACAAATTTGCGTTTTAAACCTTACCAACCTATCAAACAATTATTTTAAAAATCTGAACAACAATCTCATGTCAGTTTTTTCTTAAAATAGTATTTTTGAGTTACCATTTTCCTTTATGTTATAAAACAAATACTGTTTCTTATTTCTTGTTACGTGATTAAAAATTAAATTTTATTTTGAAAGTTACATATTTATTAATTTCCGGATACGTTTCCATTTTTTTTTTAAATATATGTATATTTCTATTATTAAAGCACATAAACAGCCTTTTTATTTGTAACAATTTTTAAATATATTGATATAACTCTAAATAAGTCTAACACAAGAAAATCCTAAGAGCGTATACAGGTGTGGAAAATCTTCATTCGCCCTTTGCAATTCCCCAAGTGGAAAAGAGAGTATTTCTGAATATACTGAATCACATAAGTTCGACTGAAACAGACGATGCGATGTTGTCGATGCACAAATTTTCCCCGTTCTCTTTGCTTACATCCAAACGTACTCCCCTATTAGGACACTGGTGCCGACGGTTTTCGTTTTGCGTATCAAGAACTTGCAGCGTTCGGGTATTGAACAGTGTTGCCAGAGACTTTTTCGGGGATTTTTGATGACAAGGTAAAACGGGATTTTTAAAGTAAAAACGGGGATTTTTAACGATTTGGAAGGTAGTATAAAAACATTTTTAAAGGTACGTTTTGATCTTACTTTTATTGCATGATATTTACGTCAGATAAAAATTCTGACTAGTGTAAACAATCAAAAATTTATATCAGACAACATTTTTGACCGTATACACAGCTAGAATTTCTATCTGACATAAATATCATAAAATTAATGTCAGTTGTAAACAAATCATTACTTTTACTTACTACTTACTTAAAATTCTCGATTTTACGTAAACCTTTTCTTTTTGGTTGTCAATTTCTTTGGCTTATAATATATAGTGAAATCTGAAATCACAATCACAGGTTAAAATCACAGGTATCATAAAATCACGTTCACAGGTATACCTGTGATCGTTAAATCACGTTTAAGCTCATCTCTACCTATGGACAATTAAGTATATATTGGACAAAATCGCATAGCGTTTATATGGGAATTTTGTTAAAGATAATGGGCTAAGTCTGATATGGACAGGGGAAATTTCGGCAAGAAAACAATATATTTATTTTAACGTACATTATTTATTCTACTAATTCTTAAATTACAAGAGACTAATAAGTCTTACAATTGATTCTCTTTGTAATTCAGCTTTTTTATTTAGTCCTAACTCTAACAGTTGTTTAATTAATCGTTGCTTTTCAATTTGTTTTTCTTTGTACATTTTCCTGATGGAAAGCCCATCGAGATCTCGTCTTAGAGGTTTCTGACCATCTGCACAAGCAATGTATCGTAGTACGCCGATTGCATGATCCAAACACAAAATTTTCTTAAATGTTGTTTTGGAATGAAGTCTTTCCGAGTCTTTGTAGTCGTTTTCAATGCTAAGACTGTTTTCCATTCCGTAAAGGATAGATTTAATTATTTTTAAGCTAAGCACAATGTTTCACTTTGAATGTCTACGACAGACTGACCAAGTCTCTCTGGACTTATCTAATATATGTATTTACAATTATGACACTGCGCAAAAGTCTAAACATGAACAGGTAATTAAATATGAACAGCAAAATAAACAGCTGAACAGCCCTGTATTTTGAAAATACAGCCCTGTATTTTTCAAATACGGTGCCGTTTTTAAAAAACGGTGTTTTAAGCAGTGCCATGTTGAAAATACAGGGCTGTATTCTTCATCATCTCTTGTAATTTAAGAATTAGTAGAATAAATAATGTACGTTAAAATAAATATATTGTTTCTTGTCGAAATTTCCCCTGTCCATATCAGACTTAGCGCATTATCTTTAACAAAATTCCCATATAAACGCTATGCGATTTGTTCATAGCTCAACTCTATCCATAGGTTACTTCTTTGTCCATGTTTGACTACAAAATTTACATGTGTTTAAATGGCATGTCCAAGATCCTATAGGAACTTTTCGGCTTTTAAACTATTTATTTAAATTGTAACAAACAGATGGTTTACCATACCCAAAAACCCTTTCAAAACTAGTAATTTACCGTCTCTTTACCAAAAATTAAACTTTCAGCTGTAATTTATATAGAGATATTAGATAAATTTTTATGTAGACAACTGTACACTACCCTATACAAAGATAAAGATGGTACTACTCTATTATCGATTTAAACAACCACAGTATAAAAAAATTACAAACGATTATTGCGTTTACAGGTTTCTTTTCTAAAAATTATATTTTCTTACCAACCCCTACGACTTTACACGATCCTGTAATATAGGCCTGCCATCAAGCAATTAATACCACTACAACCTTCAGACCTTTATCGATCCGCAAGGGCGCTCGTACTCAAGCAGTCTCGACCGCGTTACCTTCCAGTTTTACTTTTCTAAGTACCCGCGTTGGCTCAGCGGGGACGGCGCGGCCCCAGTAACATCAAGGTCTGTGGTTCGAACCAGGTATTAACATGGACTTTTTTCTCAAAAATTTAGGCAGAGAAGCCACAATGAACGCGCACGCATACTCCAATTGAAGATCGAAACAATAAGGAACTGCACACTAAATATTGAATTCACAAGTAAAGAAACATAACCACAATGATGACAGTTGACAGATGACCTATGGGGCCCCCAAAGAGGGCACAGGCCTGGGGTGAAAAAATGACATAAAATTTTCTTTTAAAAAGGGGCCATAGAAGAAGGGGCGGAATATCTACTCACGTACACCTTTCCACACCTTCGCCATTTATGTTCTCCCTTTTTAGCTTTAATTTTGTTAAATATTTTGGATTATGTCTTCTGTTTGCGCGCAGTGTACCAGTCGTATGTGTTTTCCGGTGTAATAGCTTTTAGAGAGGCCCCCACTGTTGTAAAAATTATCCATAAATAGGTGGTGGCCGCGATCCCGATAAGGTTCTAGGAGAGAAGTAACCAATATTTCAATTTTTGATAGTCCTGAAGCCTCTTCACTTTTTCCAGAATAAATATGCATATTTAAAACCTAGCCATCTGTAGTGCATACGGAGTAAAATTTTATTCCATAACGTACCTTTTTGTTTTTTATATACTGCCTAAAGCTTAGGCGACCACGAAATAGTAATAGAGACTCATCTAGTGATAAGTTCTCCATAGGATTATAGGCATCTCTAAATGTCTTGAGTAAAATTTTCAACAAAGGGCTTATTTTATTCAGCTTGTCTCTAGGATTTGCTTTCTGGGCATTGGCACAACTAAATACTCGCAGTAATTGTTCGAAACGCCTCCCTGACATTGTATAATGAAATATGGGGCAATAATACAGGGGATCCATGCTAAACATTTTTCTGATGGAGGGAATCTTAAATTGACCCTGGAGAATACACAGTTCTAAAAATTGCTTCAACTCCTGCATGCTGACTGGCTTGATTGATGAATATCGACCGTGCTTTGTATGTGGTCTTGCCGTTTTAGATAAGTCTGCCGAATATTTATTCATGGATGTTAGTATTATGTTCATAACATTGTCGTTCCAGATTTTTTCAAAACACTGTACAGCAGTAGGAATGGTTTGAAATTGGAACTGTACACCGGAGTTTGTATTGTCAAAATGAAAATCTGGTATATCGTCGATATCATTTTGCCACTCGTCGCTCAGTTCGTCATCTCCAGTCACATGATTGGTAGCAGGATCGTTATGGTGGTCATTCCCATCTGATAAGGAGCCATTTAAGCTATTTTGAGTACTCCCATTTCCATCTGATAAGGAACCATTTGAACTATTGCTATTTTGAGTACTCTCATTTTCGGACATATACGTAGGATCCGCAACATCATCATCTGCACTGAATGGTTCCGATCCGGAAGACTCTTCCGTGTCAGGGGTGCTTACCTCATCCATTAATTGTTGCAATCTTTTAGCTTCTTTCGAATCCATTTATTTGTCCTATAATTAGAATCGCCGAATTGTAAATCAAATTATTATCAAAACAGCAATATACTTACAATGTGTTTGTGCAGAGTTCGCGACTGTAATAATAATTCAACTGACGAGTTTTCGTTAAAGCTTACAAACACATGGTAGACCGTAAAATTTTGCCCAACGTATGCATAAAAAACAAAACTATACATGACTTACATACTTACTTTTGTATAAAAAACTATACAGCAAAAACAAGCACCGATAACCACACAATTCACACTATTGTAAGGTTAGGATTACCATATTGTACGCACGGACAATTCATGTAATTTTATGTTTTCTCCTGGGACAGTAAGCATCAATCAATTAGAAATCATACGCAAAACTGACGGCAAATGCCGCAGCGGACCCAGAGTAGCTTAAGTAATCGGTCTTGTCCCAGCACTTGGCGCGGCATATGCCGCTCTGTCCGCAAACGTGTTAAATAGCGGTATTGCTGATTAACTGCTTATTTTTTATAGAAAAAATATCAAAATTTAATTAATAAATCTAAAATGGATGTACTGTAAAATTTTACTTTTTTTTAAAGTAGTGTCCCTTTTGTTTTTAATGTGGAATTTATTTTTATAAAACTTCTTTTTTATTAATTTTGTTTAGAATAATAAAATGTATAAGCTAATTAAAATATATTTAAGTGATTTTTACTGCAAATTTAACTATAAACAAATAGTTTTTAATATCAATCTTAACCAAAAAAATATTCCAAGTAGTTTTAAGCTGCCCAGTTTCTAACTTTAAAAAAATAATTATTAACCTACGATAACTATACTGTAAAATTGGTTTCTTATGTAATTTTTACAGCAAATTTAACTATAAACATTAGTAGTTTTTTAATACAAATCTTATTAAAAAAAATATATATATGCCAGCAAGTTTTAATTTTTTAAACTGCCCGTGTAAGCCATAATATTAAAAATAATAATAAACCTAAAGGCTGTACCTTTTGTTTTTAATTTATATATAAAAATTATTTTTATAGAATAGTAAAATTTTAAGATAATTAAAAAAAATATTAAGTGATTTTAAGCAAAAATTATGCCAAGGTGTTTTAAATTGCGTATAATTTTATTTTTTAACCAAAAAAATTGTCTATTAAACAATATTTTTTCTTTTATTTGTAGTTATGGCGTCAATAACATAAAAGTAAAAAACAATAAAATATTTGTAAGCCTAAAATACAATCCAAAGCACGAGACAATTAAAAAAAAATTACAAACCTTCCTGTCCTATATGTAAGGACAAAATTAGAAAACGAGAGGGAACTAGACCTGTTTGAAAAGGCATTTAAGAAGTATCAGTTTAACCCAAAAGAGGAACAGGAGGAAGAAAAAGAAATTGACTACTATGCCGAAATCGAAAAAAGACAAGTACGACCTCCACCACTAAAAAAATTAAAATCGTTTCAAGAGCAATTTGAAATTTTTGCGACCGCTTTTTCATCGTCGTCGTCCAAAACCCCATCACCAATGGGCATTTCTGCACCTCCCAATACACCGAACTTAGAACCTATATTGGAAGAAGAAGAAGAAAGTCAGAGATTTTAAACAATATTTATTTTATTATAAATAACCATATAAGGATGTTATAAATAAATGAAGAAAATATATTTTAAACGTTTTTTATTTAAAAAACTTTCGTAAGGTAAACAAAAATACATATTTTTAAATTTTACCAACTAAATCTATGTTATCCTGATTATTAAGAAACCATTTTTTAACAAAAAAACATGTTCTCTAGCACAGTTTAAACCGGTTTGTAAATGATTTTTACAATGAGAATAACTGTTATAATGCTTTTTAATTGTTCTAAATTAATACAACCTAAATCTAGTAAATCAATAATTTCATTACAAATAAGTTTGCTTAACCACATGTTTTTTTGTAAGCCTTTAACAAAGACTTTATTTTTTTCTTATTACATTTTTTATAAATAGAAAAATACGTTCATATGGTAAGTAATTATTATCAAGACTATCCCAGGTAAGTCCATGTACATTATTTGTTGTCCATTCAATATGGTAATTGTTTTGTTAAAGCAATTAAGGGGTTGTGGCATTTTAACAAGACGGTAAAATATTTTGCTGTTTTTAATATTTATAATGGCAATTTCTTTACATATAAAATCACTATCTTTATATTAAAAACCTTGAACTTCCAAAATATACATGATTTTTTTGTCTAAAAAACTTTTATGGCACTTGTAAGTGGATTATATTTAATTAATCTGTCATGCAATATTAAACAATAAGCTGTAGTGTTAGCTGGTATAGTTTTTTCTGTTTCAAATTCTAGGCGAATGTCCACCGCACGTCCATTAAGAATGTCTTCACTTTAGTGTGAACAGTCGACCACTATTAGGGGTGCTTTTTCTTTAAATTTAACCGGATCAAAACATGGGTCACTGTGATGTTTGTAGTAGTATGACTTTTGAAATTGTGCATATGTTAGGATCAAACACCGATTTCGGCCAATGGTCGAAAAATACGGCCAAAACGCGTTCTGCCCCCATCATATTGCCAATGTCCGAAATATCGCTTTCCGGCTATTTAATGTATACCAGAACGCGTTCTGGATCTTTTGAAATTGCCAGAATGCGTATTGACTTTTGGCAGTTAGCCTGAAAGCATTCTGGCTTTTGTCATATTGCCAGAACGCGTCGAACACATAAAAAAATCGTTCTAAGGCCAGTGTAGTATGGAAAAATATTTTTATTGTTTATGTAATGTGTATGTATTATTCAAATGTTAAAAGTAAATTAATTTTTAATTTTTTAAAGAAAAAACAAATTTTATTTTAG
Source organism: Listronotus bonariensis (assembly GCA_014170235.1). NCBI lineage: Eukaryota > Metazoa > Arthropoda > Insecta > Coleoptera > Curculionidae > Listronotus > Listronotus bonariensis. The sequence goes on along the minus strand of JACEGR010001606.1, from coordinate 116,580 downwards.
TTTAAGAGAGATATTATATTTAAACTTCTGACACAAAATAAATTTATTGTTTTCATCATTTTAATAAAATTTGAACTAGTATAATAGGACTACAATATTGTCTAGTTTATGAGTGAAGACGATATAAACCAATTAGTTGGCGATTTTTTCAAAAAGTTAACTTTAAAAAACAAAAAAATGGCCCAAGAACAACAACAACAACAACCCAATTTAAGTATGTTAAAAATGTACGTTGATATAATCCCTAATTTTGATGGTGATTCAATTACATTACCTAATTTTGTATCAGCTTGTGATTTCTTATTTGCGACCTATGGTCAAAATAATGATAATATCCTAAATAATTATTTAATTCGTGTAATACAAACAAAATTGATAGGTAGAGCTCAAATTTTAGTAGGTTGCAGAACCGAATTAAATACTTGGGATCTTATTAAAAATGCCCTAGAAAATTGTTTTGGAAATAACCGAAATTTAGAATGTCTTGAACAAGATTTATTAATGGCTAGACCAAATAAAAATGAAAGCGCTCTTGATTTTGCCAAAAGACTTCAAATTTTACGCAGTAAATTAGCCCAAAAATTATCATCAATACCAATTAATATAATTTCGGCACAGGAAAAAATAATTTATTTACGCCAATATGAACAAATTACTCTTAGAACTTTTATTCGTGGACTTTCAGGAAATTTACAAAGTATTATTCGGCTAAGAAATCCACAAAATTTAGAAACGGCAATAACGTTGGTAACTGAAGAAGAAAATTTTCAGTACTCTCAAAATTTATTTAGGCCATTGCCGCAGGCACAGCCAAAACAAAATGTAAATCACAATCAAAATTTTATACATAGACCGATACAAAACGTTCGACAAAATAATCCAAATTATTATTCGCCGAATTTATACCAAAATCAAAATGTATATCAAAACCAGAATGCTTATCAAAATCATAACTTTAGATTTCCTAGTCAACCGATTCCAATACAATCGAGACCAATGCAACAAAGACGTTTTCCTACGAACAAAGAAGTATTTGGCCCCCAAAAATGTTTTTAAGCCCACAGGGCAAGTGCCAAATACAAAACCCGAACCGATGTCAACAACTTCTAAAAATCCCACTATAAGGCAACCACCTTATCAGACAAATAATTATTTTAAACCTACAGGACCCCGTAATTTTGTATCCCAAGAACTTTTCCAAATTGATAATCAATTTGATTCATCACAAACCGATACAAATCAATACGATGAGGCTGCAGGCCAAACTCCACAAAATAATGAACAAATCGAAAATACATATGAGCTTGAAAATAATTATTCTAATGTTGATATTTCTAATTTTAACCAAAATGAAATATTTTACGATGGATACAATGACCCCGACACCTTTTTAGATAGTTACACAAATTTTCCAAATACCGGCCTGAACGACAACCCGATATAGCAGAAATGCATACAGAAATTAACGATAGCTTACCCTACATAAAAATAAATAACCCCCAATAAAACTTTTAATCGATACCGGCTGTACAAAATCAATTTTACGACCAATAATAGCTGAAAAATTCTTTCCAGAAAAAATATTTAATTGTCCTAGTAAAATAAAAACCGGTACAGGAGAAACGCTTGTAAAATTTAAAGCAAACATTCCCGCTTTTTCAGAATTAAATCAAAACGACGAAATAACCTTTACTCTTTTTGACTTTCATTCATTTTTTGATGGTATTTTAGGTTTAAGCGAATTAAAAAAATATAATTTTGTTATCGATTTAAATAACCAAGCCCTAATTAATAATAACATATCAATACCTTTACATTATAATAAAACAAATACCGAAAACTATACTATTTCAATCAACGCCCACGAAGCATCCGTGATTCAAGTACCCGTGTCAGTTTACAACGGTGATATAATAATCCCAGAGAAAACTATAAAAAATATTTATTTTCCTGAAACACTGACAACAGCAGAACGAGGCGTCGCGAGAACCGAAGTTTTTAACCGATCTCACGAAAGAGAAACACTAGTATTGGTATGGAAAGAGGGCGATTTAACTGTATTTCGCAATAGCCCAATAGGTAGAAAGTTATATTCTAACCAATTAAACTTGCCTGCACCTAGATGTCTACCAAATACCGACACAGAACCACAACCATTTGTTTTCGTCGGAGATGAGGCCTTTCAAATTCATACGAATCTTTTGCGTCCATTTCCCTCTCGTCAATTGGATCCTCGCCGCAGAGTTTTCAACTATAGACTGTCAAGATGTAGACGTTCCGTAGAATGCGCCTTTGGTGTCCTTGCCAATAAATGGAGAGTGTTTCATACTCCCATTCTTGTGCAACCGGATTTTACAGATGACATTATAAAGGCCTGTTGCATACTACATAATTTCGTGCGCAGAAGAGATGGGGTTAATTATGACGAAACTGAGACTCATCCTTTTGCGGAGGTTACCAACTTTGGACCTGGTATACGGGCCCAAGGACCTGACGTGAGAACATTTTTCGCCGACTATTTTTTGGAAGCAGGTGACGTACCTTTCCAAAGGCATCATATGTTTTAAATGCATAATAATTTAATTGTCAATATAACAGAACCACTATATCTACATGTATTTTATATTATTTTCTTACCTTGTTCCTGCTTTTAAGCCTCTGTCATGACTTCCCACGTATCGGCCATAGCTTCGCCGATACTGCGCCAGCTCTTCTCTTTCTAACCAGAACGGCAGCTGTATAAACAGTTCCGTTTAAAACAACGTGTTGTACAGGGTGTCCAGTTTTCGTGTGTTTTCATATACCAGCTCCCTTACTATAAAAGATAGAAAGATGGGGTTTGCGGCTTACTGTCCTATTTTTTTATGAAACTTACATTGCCGCAAACGAAATTTTCATAGCCCCCTTTGTTTCTGACATACAGGGCGATTTTGAAAATTTGTCATTTTTGACGGTCCCCTGTATCTCGATTATTTGGTAACTTTTCAATAAAGTGAAAATGGATTGTTATAGAGTTTTTACGTAGAATTCATTGGCGTAGGTAGTTTTTTCTAAAAGTTTTGTTTTTGAGTTACGACCCAAACTTATGTTTTTTAAATGGGACACCCTATATATTATTTTTTTATCTTATTCGCTCTTTTACACGCTTTTCAAAAATATATAATAGTCCATATTTATTTTTTTAAAAAAGGAAAATTTTTACATTTTTGTAAAATTTATCATTTTTCGTATAGAAGGCTATGCCCGCAAATCAAAACAAAATTAACAACATCATTTTTATTATAACAACTCTATATTAATACATAATAACTAAGCAACATTAAAAGAAAATAACATATTAATTTATTTTTATTTAGTTTAATTACAAAAATTGCTCGAATTGGGCTCCGTTGTGTTCCAAACATTTTTGACATACTTTTTCAATTTTTCGCAATCCATTTAATAAAGTAATAGGCCTACCCTGCAAAAGCCTAAACGCTTGATGTGTAGCTTCTCGAAGTTGATCAATATTGTGGTATTGCCTCATATATATTTGATTTTTCATATATCCCCATAAAAAAAAATCCAAAACAGAAAGATCTGGGGATCTTGGGGGCCACCTGACTGGTCCATTCGTACCAATCCATTTATCTGGAAATGTTGTGTCTAAATATTCTCTCACTATTTGAGCATTGTGACTTGGAGCGCCATCTTGCTGGTAATAAATATTATTTAGATCGGCCAAAGGAACATCCTCTAATATTTCCATTAGTGTATCTTGCATTATTTCTAGATGTCTATTTCCGGTTAGCGTTCCTTCATAGATAAAATACTTAATTTTAGGACCAAAAATAAAGCATGACACGCTAAATCCAAACCGACCTTGACGTTCTCGAGGAAATGTTACATATTGGTTCGTTTGGGACCAGTACCTTGAATTGTTTCGGTTTAGAATACCAGAACTAGTAAAATAAGCCTCGTCTGACCACACCACCTTTCTTTCAAAATTTGCATTTTCCTGCAACATTTGTAGGTACCAATTGCAAAAAACTACCCTACGTTCTGCATCACCGGGATGCAAATGCTGGACAAGATGGTATTTGTATGGTCTAAACTTATGTTTCTTTAGTACTAACTGAGTTTTTGATTTTTTAACCCCAACTTCGTCATATATTTTTCTGCATGATATGGATGGTTGTACCGCGACAGAAGCCAAAACATTTATTTCATTTTCTTCCCTGTTTTCCTTGTTGTAAAAATTAGGCCTGGGTTTTTAAAAGATCCGTGTTCAATGAGATTGGCTTTGATATTATGAAATATTCTTTTATCGGGTTGATGTCTTTCTGGATACCTACGAAATAATTAGATATGTAACAACAAGCTAGATAGATAGATAATGATTAAGATTTTTATATTTGTTATGAATATTAATGTTACATATCAATTTTTTTGTTAATGCTGAATATTACCAATGTCAAAATCTATTCAAATCATCCGATATGCTCACATTATAATAAAAAACATCCTATAATATATCATTGTTGAGAAGGCTACTTCTTAACCTATAGGCATATAATATACTGTTAAACCTTACCGATTAAAATAAAGCTCCGAGGCTGCGTTGGCGTCTTCATTAGCTTGGATAAAACAAACATACATATCGTGTTTTTCATAATTCTCATATCTATTATTTTCTGCCATGTTAAACAATTTTTCACAAAAATAATAAAGTAAACTTCCACATAACAAAAATCCAAATCAAACAAATAACAGTACTATTTGACAACAATAACAATCCATAATGGCGCATTTACAGAATTTTGTTTTTGTCATGGCTATCCGTGATTGACCATCGGAAAATGATAAATTTTACAAAAATGTTAAAATTTTCCATTTAAAAAAAAAATAAATATGGACTATTATATATTTTTGAAAAGCCTGTAAAAGGGGGAATAAGATAAAAAAATAATATATAGGGTGTCCCATTTAAAAAAACATAAGTTTGGGCCGTAACTCAAAAACAAAACTTTTAGAAAAAAACTACCTACGCCACTGAATTCTACGTAAAAAACTCTATAACAATCCATTTTCACTTTATTGAAAAGTTACCAAATAATCGAGATACAGGGGACCGTCAAAAATGACAAATTTTCAAAATCGCCCTGTATGTCAGAAACAAAGGGGGCTATGAAAATTTCGTTTGCGGCAATGAAAGTTTCATAAAAAAATAGGACAGTAAGCCGCAAACCCCATCTTTCTATCTTTTATAGTAAGGGAGCTGGTATATGAAAACACACGAAAACTGGACACCCTGTACTTGTCCCGCCGAACGGGTCCCGCCAAAACGCTCCCGCTAAAACGCAATGTATAGTCCCGCACTAACGAGTGAAACAGAATTTTGGCACTTAGATCACTTTGATTGAAAAGGTGTGGGTGCACATACAGGGAGCGCCACCTTGTCTACAGGTTTTCAATCGAATGGAGCAGAAAATGGCACTTAGATTATATAGCAGGCTAAGGGCGATGGTATATAGAACACATTGCGAGAAAAAAACAATTTTAGCATTTTTGGCACTTAGATCACATTGCCCCGCCACTCTTCAAATATCAAATTTCAATTTATTATCAAATTTTGTTATGCTTATATCTAAGAAATTAATACAGTTATTTTCTTCTTTTTCTACTGTAAATTTTATTTTTGGATGAATAGAATTTAGGTGGTTTAATGTAAGTTGTAACTCTTCATCAGTTCCGGTAAAGCAAACAAGGATATCATTCACGTATCTATACCAAAAATGTATGTGTTTAGCAAAAGGTGTATTTAAAATATTTTCTTCAAGTTTTGACATAAATATTTCAGCAAGTAACGGGCTAAGGGGTGATCCCATTGCTAGACCATCATTTTGTTTATAAAATTTGTTATTAAACTGAAAGTAACTACCGTTAATGCAGAGTTTAAGTAATTCTAAAATTTCTTGATGTTTTACTATGTTAATATTTTTTTCGAAAAGCATTTCATCTATAATATCTATACAATCTTGGTTTGGGATATTCGGAAACATATTTCTGACATCAAATGATATTAACGTGGAGTTATTTAAAAGTGTGTTATTTTTAAGGTGATTGGTTAATTCTATGGAATTTTGGCGTAAATTGTAAGACTTTCCTGATAATGTTATTAAGTTTTTCTGCTACTTTTTGTAAAGGAGTGTTTACATAGGAAACAACCGGTCTTATTGGTTCCCCATTTTTATGTATTTTTATTAGGCCATATAACATTGGGGGAGATGGATTTTTATTTATTAAGAAATACTTTTCTTTTTCATTTAAAATGCCCTGAATATCTTTAATTGTGTCTTTTAATAGTTTTTTAGTTTTTTCGGTGGGGTCGTTTGGTAGTTGAGTAGGTTGTTCTTTTTCTAGGAAGTCGTTTATTTTACTTATGTATTGTTCATTTTTTAAAATTACTATAGAATTGCCTTTATCTGCTTTTGTGATTGACTCTAACTTAACAAGAGTTGAACGGGTGACGTCTCTGTGCATTTTGACGGGAAACTGACTGGCGACTAACGAGTGAAACGGAATTTTGGCACTTAGATCACTTTGATTGAAAAGGTGTGGGTGCACATACAGGGAGCTCTACCTTGTCTACAGGTTTTCAATCGAATGGAGCAGAAAATGGCACTTAGATTATATAGCAGGCTAAGGGCGATGGTATATAGAACACATTGCGAGAAAAAAAAACAATTTTAGCATTTTTGGCACTTAGATCACATTGCCCCGCCACTCTTCAATTAGTAAACACCAATTCGGGATATTAAAAATATTTTAATAATATTAAAATACAAAAGTTTAGCCTTAAAATTATAAAAAAACAACTTAAAGTTAATCTCAGTCCGACCATTCGTTTTCTTCTGCTACATTAGCGGAATAAGGTAGATTTTTAAAAAACTCGTGATACTGATTCGGAATTACTTTTTTGTACAAAGAAATTTTAAATGTTCGTATTGCTTTTTTGTAATTGACAATTTGTCAAAATATAATTGTTTAAGTTTAAAATGTTCAATATTGTTTTGTATACTTTTTCTACCTTTTTTAAGTAAATTTATTTTTCTAAATTCGTTGTCATCAAACTCGTTTTTAAAAAATATTATGTTCGGATTTTCGGGCTCCACTTTAACTACACGAATTTTAGAAAGGTATACTTTTTCGTTCTGCTCGTCTTTTTCCCAATTTAATGTAGTAGATGCCGCAAGGTCTCTAAGGTCAAATACAGTATCTTGAGTTATTTCCTCAACTTTATATTTTTTTTCTTTTGTAGCCGATCTCACTATAGTGTACCACTGTTCAGGAACATAAATTGGTATTGATGCAGCTGCTTTTTTGATAGAACTATGTACCGAATCCCCCTTCTGATTGAGTATGCCACACTTCTAAAAATGTGTGTGAAATCTTTATTTTATGTTTTTGAGCAATCCAGTTATAGAGACTAAAAATAAATTTATTTCTAAATTAATAAAATAAAACAAAATATATACTTTGTTCATAGTCTCTTTAATTGAATATTTAGCCGTGACAGCTGTTTCGTAGTACAACTACATTTTCAAACGTACTGACAAACTAAAATTATGTTACTTATATATAAACAGTAATACCTAATAAATATATTTTTTAAAAAAGTTTTAAAATCAATATGGTACAGTTGTAAAATTTAAAGATTTTATTGCTATATTTTATAAAAGTTTTACAAGGGGTAGAATTCCTAGGTCAATCTGTGTGTTACGCAGATGTACATTCTGTTTTTTATGTTTATAGATTTCAATATTTTCTAATATATCTAGTTTTCGCCCTTTTTGTTCTACATGTAATATTTTTAGGGTATTGATTTCTGGAAATTTGTGTCCGGTTTCCAGAAAATGGTTTGCGAAATTTGATATTGTTTTCCCTAACCTATAACATGAGTTATGTTCTTTAAACCTAGTTTCGAAATTTCTTCCCGTTTGTCCAATGTAACAGCTATTACACTCTTCACAAGTAAGCTTATAAACTCCTGATTTTTTAAATTTATTTTGTTTATCTTTGACATTAAATATCATGTTTGATAATCGATTTGATGGTTTATGTGCTATTTTCTGGTTTTGTTTAGACAAGGTGTTCGAAATTTTTTGTGATATTTGGCCAAAATAAGTTAGGGTTTTAAATGGTTGGTTTGTTTTTCAGGTATTTTTGGGTAAATTTGGTTGAGGGTGAGTTGTTTACGTTTCTTATTAATTATAGAGTTTATTAAGGGTGGTGGATAACCATTGTTTTGAGCGATGTTTTTTATAGTGTTTAATTCTTTTTCTAAATTTTCTTTGGAAAGTGGAATGGAAATTGCGCGATGTATCATTGATCTGTATGCTGACATTTTGTGGGTAATTGGATGTAAAGAATCATTAGGTATTGTAATATCAGTAAAAGTTGGTTTTCTATAGATATCAAAATTTATGGTTCCGTAGTTAGTTTTTGTTATTTTAAGATCTAAAAAGTTAATGGAGTTTTGTTGTTTTATTTCCAAAGTAAATTTAATCTTAGGGTGTATAGAGTTAATATATTTAAAAATATTTTTAGCTAAAAAATAATTTTAATAAGCACAACTCTTAAGGTACCTAACAGAGTGGGAAAAAATAATAAAAAAACACATATATAATAATAATATAAATTATTAATTAATGAAAGACTGTTTATAAATTTTTTTAAATTGTTTATTTGGTTAGTGTTGTTGAATTGTTACATATTACTGCTAAAGTAATTACGTCTCTTCCAGCCTTGAAAAAGACGTCAATAAACGTCGAAACGTCGGCAAACTATTAATTAGAAGTTTGATTTGTTGTTCCTATCCCACTACTTCTCAGTCACAATTTAACATAAGGAACACTAATTTACAAATATGGAACAAATTAAATTTTTATATTTAGGATTAGTGCTCCAATAGCGTTCCAAAGTGGGTAATTTCACTAAGCCCATATATCCCATACGTCCAAAAAATTCTTAATTTCCGATAATGTAGTTGGAGTCCAGGCATGAAACCTGGACGATTTTCCATAATCGGTATCTTCGACTAACCACTGAGTAGCAAATAAGTTAGTTTGGTCCGTAATCATCGTAAAAATGTCGTCATTTATCAGTAAGTTAAAAAAATCATAAGGTTCTCCATCTTGAAGTAGGGATATTATAGCTTCGTTGATGCAGCTCTTGGGGACATACTGAAAATTATTTTGGTGAATCGAAACTGGTCCGCCATTAGAAGCATCCTGTAGAGAATATCGGGAGACTGGACTAGTTTGATCAAATTCACCTTCATTTTCGCTTTCAATATCGCTAGCCAAACTACTGCCAACATCGCTCATGAAAGCTGGTGATAAATGTGCTGTTTGCGGAGAATACTCTAAAAAACCAGGACCACTAATTTCACAATCGTCCGTTGGTGAATAATTTGTCTCGGGAATCATCAGAATTATGATATAGATCTGAAAACAAGAACCATTCTTCAGTAATAATAACTACGGGATAAAAGTACTAAACGTTTTAATTTCATTCAAATTGTTTAGATTTTACAGCCCAGACAAAGTGGCAGCGGTGTTAATTTTTAATCCTCAAATTTCCAAAAACAATTGAAAATCGACTTATGGAAATTTACTTATGTTGCATTTTTACAAAAACGTCAGTACGGCCCTTATTATAAAATTAATTTCGTCAAACATGGCTAAGAACCGTCTCACAATCGTGCTCTTGCAATCAAAAAAGCACCCCGCATTGCATTGACCGTGCATTTACACACACACACATATATATACCTAAACACCAGCACACACAAACACTATTTAACAGGCGTAACACCACCTCATTCAAGAATGCGAAAGTAACACAATCAACCTAACTAGTTTACAGAACTACACAAATCAAATTAAAGTAATGAAGCAGAATATCGAACTAGAATCAGAACTAGTTTTACAACGGAAAAAAACAAATTTATATGAAAAAATAATACATTGGCATATTCGATTATAGGAGAAAAAACAGCAGAAATAACAGATTAAAAAAAATATATATATCTCCAATTTAACGCATGATGTTCACATGCAACAATGTCAAGACAACTTACAGACACAGTTCAAAGAAAACAATAAATTATTTGCTAATTTAAATGATTGTTTAGAACGAGAGGAACTCAACCTAGATCTTAAAAATAAATATGTAATTAGATTATCTACTTGTAGAAAAAATAATAGAAAACTTAAAGAAAAATGCAAACACACGTAAAATAATTATTTAAAAAACTAACAAATCTATTTAACGTAGTTTATAAGTATTATGTAGTATGTAGCTTAAATAAAATATAAAGTGCTCGCCAAAAAAATCGGGACAAGCAATTTTTAGCACCATATTTAACTTGTAGTAACTTTGGAAATAAAAATATATTTAGCTGCGGATTTCGGTATGTTAAAGCCCATTTCGTCTAGATGACATGGCGCAAAATGATTTTTGAAAAATAATCAAATGTTCATGGTATACAGGGTGGTCAATGAACAGATGCAAAATTACAAAAAGTTTAGAGGTGTGTGATTTCGGTAATAATGTTTTTTCGCATTTAATTATAGGTCATTATTAAAGTAACATCAACATCTCCAGACGTTTTTGCCAGTTTTTTGATTACAGCCCTTTAGCCCCAGAGACACTACTAAACAAAAAATGTGTCAAAACTTTGCTACCAATATCTTTAAAACGCTGTAACTTAAAAACGGCTTTACCGATTTCGACCAGGTTTTCACATTCTGAAAGCTTATTTTCTGGTTCGTTTTTATTACCTAACCACTTTATTGGTAAATGGCCATTACTAAATACAGGAGTCAAACTAAAAGTAAAGATAAAATTGCACAAAATATGGCTATTGTTCGTTTTAAGCTATGACAATTGGGCTGTACGTTGTTGTTTGGTTTGAAATTTGGTCAATACGCAGCTTCGGTCAATACCTCTGGACGGGTTTTTTACTTTTTCGATTAGTGCCTTTTGGCCACAGATACGCTACCTAGCAGATCCATTGTCCTAAAATGGGTTTTTGTGGATTTTTTGATGTGATCTGGAAATTTTAAATTAATTACTACCCAATGATTTTTTTTTTTGTACAGGGTAATCAAACAAAACTGACTCTTTCATTATGCAGGGTGTTTCAGATTTTAATCGGGAAAATTTAATGGGCGATAGAACATGAAAAAAAAAAGTCCATATAAACATGTACGTTTTGAAGCTTCGTTCTCGAGATACAGGGTGTCAAAGTTTTGGAAAAAAAAGTTTTTTATTCATAGCTCAAAAATCTCTTGGCCGATTTTCCTTAAACTTGACAGATTTGTTTCTCATGATAAGAGGTACCATTTAATGTATTGAGATTTACCGTAATTATTGCAGTGGCGTCCCAGAGGACAACCTATTTAGTAAAGATGGAAAAATAATGGTACCCACTGCTTTTTTATAATTTTGTGTATTTTTTTAGATTAAGCATTTAAAATTACAAGTGTTGAGCAGGTAGACAAAATTCACATAAAGAAAAAAAAACTATGTTTTTTGGGAGAGTAGTAACAACTTAAGATTAAAATTATCACCTGCTAGTACTTGGTAGGGCCTCCCTGAGCACGCAAAACTGCTGCTACCCTCCGAGGCATGCTGTGCACCAAGTTTGCAATAAATTCCTGGGGGATAGCTTCCCATTCTTCCCTAATTGCATTTGCTAACTCATTTAAATTATGAAACTCATGATCACCTTGATTCAACCTTAATTTAATATTACTCCACACATGCTCTATTGGGTTCATATCAGGGGATCTTGCAGGCCAGTCCATACGCTCAATGTTTGTTGTTCTCTATCAAAACTTCTCGCACAGACCTCGCTCACGGTACCCTTCATTCCTCTCTCTCCAAACTAAGATTCGTCCATCAGATGCATGCAAATTAAATTTACTTTCATCCACAAACATACATCTACTCCATTCTGCTATTCCCCAGTGAGTATGTTCCTGTGCCCATCTCATTATTGCAGCTCGGTGCACAGGCAGCAATAAAGGGCAAACAGCACGCCTCCTAGCATGCAAGCCGCGTTCATGCAGTCGCGTTCGAACTGTGGTGTTGGAGATTCTAACACCCGTGGCTGCACGAAGGGCCCTATTGATTTGGGTAGCATTTAGGGTTCGACGTCGGTGGACGGACACCACCATAAGTGGTCTTGCCGTTGGGTTGTAACACGACCCCGACCACTTCTCCCCTGGTTCCGATAAGTTGGTTCTCCATGAGCCATAAATCTTTCAACTGCTCGGGCAACAGCAGATTTTGAGAAGTTTAAAAGAAATGCAATATCTCGGAGTGTTCGTTCATTCTGCCACAATCTGTTTTTAAAATAAATTTTTAAAACAAAAATACGTACGTTAAAAATATCAAATTTTAATTACCTTACGATATTTCTTAACTCGTTTTTACTAAATCGCGCCATTTTAAATAAAATAGGGCTCTCTATAACTGTCACTTTGATAAGGTATAAGTTAAGAATAATTTATTATAACCTATTGGGCTATCTTTGGTGAAATTCTTGAAAAAAAGTGTAACATTCCTAATAAATACCATACTTGCAGCCAACAAAAAATATTGTTTGTAAATAAGAACATATCCATACCCATTTGTATATGTAAAGCAACAATTATTATTAAAAAAAAATAAAAACATTAAATGTATGTTTTAGGAGGCCACTAAACAGGATTTTTTTTATTATTTTTTGTTCTCGAAAACGAAGCAAAATACGAAAAATTATTTAACCCTAGAACAGTATCGATATTTTATTGTACTGTATTGGTATCGATACGTCAATTTTGCGTGGTATATTTTTGAACACACTTTTTATTAAAAATCAAACGAAATTAATGTCAAATAAATAAAAATACGTTATGTAACTTTAAACTGAAGTATAATATACAAATATTTTAAACAACTTAATTAACCCCTTTTTTATGACAATTAAGAATAATATCAAAAAATTATAGAAGAAATCCATATATGAAGAGTGGCGGGGCAATGTGATCTAAGTGCCAAAATTCAAATTTTTCAGGAGAAGCAAAAAACTGTTTTTTCCTCCCTTGAATAGTATTCCCTATTACGATCATCAAGAAAATCTAACATTGTAGTGAGGTCCTCCTTTTTAGCCGCACTTAGTGGTATGGTAGTTGGTAGAGAAGTCAAAGTGGCATTCTTGATGCTAGCGATAGTAATACCTGGTTTCAGTACCCGACATTTTTCCCAAGGTGCAATATCACTGTAACTTCTTTTATACAAAACGAACCCGGGCTCATCTTTGGAAACTCGAAGCCAAGAAGCCTTTGATATTCCGAGTTTAGATGTGTCTAGCAACGCGGAAGAGGCAGCATCAAAGTCAAAAAACGTTTTCTCGTCCCCCATATTGAGCACTTTAAAAGGATGGGACGGCCTCGCAGTGACTATAGCATTGATCACATCTTGCATGTTGTACAACTTAGATCGTTTCGATCTCTTTTTAATAAGCGCAAAATCCCGATCAGACGACGAGAATGAGTGTCCGGATATAAGAAACTTGTGGTCAACTACATCGAAAATTCCATGACAGACAAGAAAGACGTATAAGAACAAAAGCATCTTGTTCTTTAACTGGCCCGCACAATTGTCACTCCAAACGCACAGATTGTTTTTGTATGTGTTGAGTAGCCCGCAGTTCAGTACTTGCAAAAGGCAAGACGCTATTTGGTTGCCTCCTCTTCCCGACTGTCCCTCATGCCAAACACACATCAATCCATCATCTACATCAGCCACATGGATCCCAAAGTTGTAAGCTGATAATTGACGGCAGTAGTACATGTTACTGTGAGTTAATTTGGGTATGGCGAACACTTTTTGTAAATCCATGGTTACTGTGCAAATTTTACTTCCTGGCAAACTGCTTGTAATAAAGTCGTTTTTTATAGCTGCGACTGCAGAGTCAACTTGGCGATGATGTAACTCAAGTTCTAGTGTTGCTTTTTCCTTAGGTGTACGGTTTAATAAACTTTTGGTTGCTATGTTCAATCGATCACAGGTTTTGCAAGTATCTACCCGTGGGCGACGGAAGGATAGGTTTGGAAAATCCTTTAAAAATACACTACGGTAGAACTTGCTTGAAATTTCAGTGTTAGGATACTTTTCTTTGAATGCTTTAAAAAGCCTGTTAACATTGAGATCACCGCTCAAATACTCTTTCTCTGACCTATGCCGATTGTAGTGGCCAACATCTCTGGGAAAGCTATCAATATGTTCTTTTACCAAACGACGATCATTGACAGTGAATTTGTAAGTTTTTAAACCTCCGCGCTTTTCTTTATAAACAGATTCTCCAAGTTTCTTCTTCTTAACAAGAGTGGTGATCCTTTGAGGACTTATAGCTAAAATTTCCATGAATGTCTTTTTGCATATTCTTTTAAAATTCCCATTACCATCAGGTATGGTATAACTTACAGAGCATTGTCGTCGGCTTACTGAAGGGTCATCGTAGGTACCGTGTCGACGTCGATTTACAGGAAGTAGCTGCATCAGTCCCATCAGGTAACTGCTCTGCTCAGTGAAGTTCAATGCATAATACAATTCGTGGAGCTGCATCTTCATTCCAGTCACATCTTTGCAATCGTATTTACATTTGCACTCCAACTAGAACAAATAAAACAAAAACATTCAAGTATTGATCTAAAAAAGGTATTATCTTTAATAATAAAATAAGAAGTGTATACTGGACCAAACAAAAAATCTGCAATCAGCGCGACCCGCGACACAATACTAACACCCTTTACACTGTCGATAGCCAAAACAAACTTTAACAAAAATATTATTTATTATAAACAACCTTGTCTCACGGGTTAACACTTAAAACTTAAATACGTTAAGAATAAAAAAATTATAAACGCATTACTTACCGTGCCCGTAATTGTTCAAATCATAGTAGCTAACGTACATCTAGCCACAACAAAAAACATTATACTAACCTCATTTTTGGGTTTGCACCTTGCACGAATTGATTTTTTCCTTTTATCTGTTTGATACGATTTTCCACTAACTCGCGCATCACTTTGCACTCTCCTATTACGTTTCTTCTTTGACGTTTCATCCCGAGAAAATGCTTTTTCACTCATTTTCCTGGACGGAAATCCTCTAACTTAACAAAAGTTGAACGGGTGAGATCTCTGTGCGTTTTGACGGGAAACTGACTGGCAACTAACGACTGAAACAGAATTTTGGCACTTAGATCACTTTGATTGAAAAGGTGTGGGTGCACATACAGGGAGCGCTACCTTGTCTACAGGTTTTCAATCGAATGGAGCAAAAAATGGCACTTAGATTATATAGCAGGCTAAGGGCGATGGTATATAGAACACATTGCGAGGAAAAAAACAATTTTAGCATTTTTGGCACTTAGATCACATTGCCCCGCCACTCTTCATATAATTGAAAAGCACGTACAGGGTCAAGAATATTACGTAGTTCAGATGTTGGTCCGGGTTTGACGTAGACAATGTTTCTTGATGGTGTCTTACCTCTGTGATCTTTCATTGGTTTAGAATGCCATGTGTAGTCATTTTTTCCCATTAAAACATCTTTCTTAGCGGTTACTATGTAGTTTGAGTTATTGATTTCTTCTTCTGAAACCTAAATAAAATAAATAAAACAATTAGATAACATGACTTATAAAAGACGTAAGGTTTATTACATGTGTATTATCCTCGTTCAGTTTATGTTTGCTGCGGTTTCTTTTTTGCTTTTTCCTTGTACTACCTGATGTCGATGGACCATCCATGTTTTCAGTTTTATCCTTCCAAATATTTGAAAAAGTTTGTACTAGATTGGACTCTACTTCTTCTATTGGTAGCCATTCTGGGTCACTACCACTATCTCTTGACTCGCTGTCATCCTCAGACTCATCGCGGTTAATAATATCCTCAACTTCACTATCACTACTTTCGTAAAGATATTTTTCCAGTTCTTTCTCAGATAAACCTCGTCTAGACATTTTACTCGTTATTGGTATCGATACGTAAACATTTCGCCTTTTAATATTCTCGTAATAGTATCGACACGTAAAATTTACGTAATACGTCTTTCAAACCAGCAGATACAACACTCACTAAGCGCCAACAACAACAGCCGACCAAAAGACAGCTTCACAAGATGTTCACGCAAGCACTGGTGGGGGGTCAAAGAGATTTATCGGCAAGTAAGTGTAACACAGCAAAAATACAAGGATGCGCACGTAAATTTTACGTACGATACCGTTCTAGAGTTAAAAACAAAAAGTTGTATTTTTCTTGATTTTTTTCTATAGGGCCAAGCAATAAAGTATTAGTTTTTATTTATTTCTCGAATACATAGCAAGATACGAAAAATGAACAAGAGACAAAAAAGTTGTATCTTTAACTGCTTAATCTAAAAAAAAAAATACAAAATTATAAAAAGCAGTGGCGTACCATTATTTTTCCATCTTTACTAACTAGGTTGCCCTCTGGGACGCCACTGCAATAAATACGGTAAATTTTATTACATCAAATGATACCTCTTATCATGAGAAACAAACTTGTTAAGTTTAAGGAAAATCGGCCAAGGAATTTTTAAGCTATGAATAAAAAACTTTTTTTTCCAAAACCTCAACATCCTGTATCTCGGGAACGAAGCTTCAAAACATACATGTTTATATAGACTTTTTTATTTTTTCATGTTCTATCGTCTATTAAATTTTCTCGATTAAAATCTGAAACACCCTGTATAATGACAGAGTCAGTTTTGTTTGATTACCCTGTACAAAAAAAAATTATTAGGAAGGTAGTAATTAATTTAAAATTTCCAGATCACATCAAAAAATCCACAAAAGATACATTTTAGGCCAATGGATCTGCCTGGTAGCGTATCTGTGTCTAAAAGGCACTAATCGAAAAAGTAAAAAAACCGTCCAGAGGTATTGACCGAAGCTGCATATTGACCAAATTTCAAACCAAACAACAACGTACGTTTTCATAGCTTAAAACGAACAATAGACATATTTTGTGCAATTTTATCTTTACTTTTTGTTTGACCCCTGTATTTTATAGAAATGGCCATTCAGCAATAAAGTGGCTAGGTAATAAAAAAGAACCAGAAAATAAGCTTTCAGAATGTGAAAACCTGGTCGAAATCGGTAAAGCCGTTTTTAAGTTACAGCGTTTTAAAGATATTGGTAGCAAAGTTTTGACACATTTTTTTGTTTAGTAGTGTCTCTGGGGCTAAAGGGCTGTAATCAAAAAACTGGCAAAAACGTCTGGAGATATTGATGTTACTTTACTAATGACCTATGTATAAATGCGAAAAAAATTATTACCGGAATCACACACCTCTAAACTTTTTGTAATTTTGCATCTGTCCATTGACCACCCTGTATACCAAGAACATTTGATTATTTTTCAAAAAACATTTTGCGCCGTGTCATCTAGACGAAATGGGTTTTAATATACCAAAATCCGCAGTTAAAAATATTTTTATTTCAAAAGTTACTACAAGTTAAATATGATGCTAAAAATTGCTTGTCCCGATTTTTTGGCGAGCACTTTAGTTAAATTTACAATACGCACATATTTTAAAAATTATATACATACACTCTAAAATTACCTTCGTTTTTTTTGTTTTATTTGAATTTAATAAATCTATTTTAAGTATTATTTGTTTTTTAATATTTTTAGGTACCCATTATTATAAACCACAAACATCCCAATTATAATTAAAAAAATTCATACCATATAAACCTTTATGGACACGTATTATATAGGCAATTAAAAACTAATATGGGATAATTAATTACTATTGAATTACATCACCCGAGTATACACTTGGTTTGTTGAACAAATATTATTTTTAATTCTTATTTTTATTACTACGTCACTTCTTTAGCTATATAAGTCAAGACAAGAAATCTTTATCCCATATAAGGAAACTCTTTTACGAAACGCTTTTCTTAGAAAACAGTCTAGTCTGTTTTTCGGCAAAGAACTCTTCAGCTATGCCCATATTTGGGTAGGCTGATGGATTCTTTTAGAGAACTGGATGGCATAGGCCATTAGGAGCACCATTTAACCCAAAACCCCGCCAGATCTACTACTCCTATTTACTAAACGGTAAAGAAGTAGATAGAATTCGTGACCCAGGTATTACTACTACAATTAAAGGTTATCTTCTTTGTAATCAAAATGAGAGCAAATCTTTAAATATAGCCGGTTGGAATTATGATGACAATCAGTTAGTAACGTTGGATACAGTTTCACAAGAATTTACTCAGCATATACCGCTACAGTTTTTATTGAGTATATTTTCGAATTACAACAAAATTACACGAGCTACCTGCTATTAGAGTTGAACGGCCACGCTATATCATCGTAGCATTTCATAAAGATAGTAAAGATAATTCAACCAGAGACGTAACATTATTTGATAACGTAAATTTAATGGATATAAAATGCTATTTAAATTCAGAATTTTACCCCTATGAAGGACTTAATATTGACTTTAAACAAACGCATTATTCAGAGGTTTATCG
The DNA here is from genome assembly GCA_014170235.1 of Listronotus bonariensis. Taxonomy (NCBI): domain Eukaryota; kingdom Metazoa; phylum Arthropoda; class Insecta; order Coleoptera; family Curculionidae; genus Listronotus; species Listronotus bonariensis. Next base: position 97,970 of record JACEGR010001606.1, on the reverse strand, counting down.
GATGTATACAGATTTCCAGAAATCCTATTTTGGAAAGGAGTATCCGGAACCTTTCCTCGATTATGCATCGTTTATGAATAGGACTATATTTGTTATTGATACCTTAAGACAACAAGAAAATATTAGACAGAACACGGTGGATATAAAACTTGAATTTCAAGGTCATGAAAATTTTTCTTATGATACTAAAGTTAATTGTTTAATAATACACGACTGTATTGTTGATTATTTATCTCTTAGCGAGTCTGTAAGAAATATGATTTAGGGGGATATTTATAAAATTGATAAAAATTTAAAAATTACATTTATTTGAGTGATAGACTTTCCACTATGAAATTTGTTGTCGTGGATATACAAGGATTTAATTTACCAGAATTTATAGTAAAGGAGTTGTATATTGTTAGTTTAAATCAGACTGCTCATTATGTTTTTAAACCTCCTAAGTCATTTTGTGAAGTAATCGATAAAAAACCCAAATCAGATATGTAACGAGAATGCACCTTGGAATGTATTATGATGATGGTAACATACCCTATGAAGATTTGGAAAAAATTCTTTGCAGTCATTTATCAAGTGTAAATAGAATTTACGTAAAAGGATTTTAGAAACAAGAACATTTACTTAAGATACTAAGCTCTCTGCTAGGAGAAAATACCCCGTATACTGTAAATTTGAAATATATGGAAAAGTGTCCAGTCCTAGAAAAAGGAAATAACACTTGTATGCAGCACAACTTTGCACCAGTCGCATGTAGTATAAATTATGCAAATATATCATATAATTTTAAAATTTTAAAAAATTGAAACTCTATGCCAAATATAAATAAATAAGAAATATAGATATGAGGTCAATCATTTAGTATCGAAATGTTAACCCACGCAGTTGTATTTCATTTTTACTTATTTTTAACTATTATTTATTTAGATATATGCGAATCTAATGTCTATAGATCGGCATTGCAATCAAAAGTTGGTAGCCTAAGCATTGTACATAATACACAGAATATTTCTTTGAGAATTAATTTTGCAGATTTACATAAAAAGTACCCTAATGTTAACATTTTAAGCCGTATTCATAAACATAAAAATAATCACAACAATAGGAAACCCAATTTTAACCCTTCTGTTTTATCAATTCCCTTATCTACTGCTGCTACTACAGAGGTACCAATAAGTAATGTATAAATGACAAACTTAAATAATGTCCCTGACCATACTCTAGTAAGCAAGTTTATTTCAACTACTCTCCGTATAGTCACCAATAACTCGTCAGTAGCTAATTATTCCGCAAGAAAACCCAAAAAAGTTTCGCTTGTTGTTCTTTCCGATACAAATAAATCGCGAAATGTGGCTAACGAAGTACAATATTTGGTTGACGAGTTGTTACAATGTAGAGAATTAAATAAAGACTTAAATTTGAAATTGTTAGATTATAATAACAGACTCTTGTCCGATATGATGGATTGTGAAGTACTTAATAAAAATTTACTGTCCCAATTAGATAAATGTGATGATAAAAATAAAGAAGTTCTTTTAAATATCACCACGGATGAACTACTTAATATTAAGTCTGACTTGGCAGCATGTACAGCTTATACCGAAGGTCTTGAATGGGAAAGAGATCATTATATTGCAAAATACGTAGAATTAAAAAATGGTCTGCCTCGCTCCTTCAAATAACGATCGATTACCGGAATTATTAAGCGCTTCCCTGGTGCAAGAATCGAATAATATTAGAGTTAAACCTATATTATTATTAACTACTTCTAAAACTCCGGTCTCATTGCAAGAATCAGAAAATAATAAAATTAAAAATATTCAATGGGAATTATCTTCTTGCTTGCAAAATTTAAAACGCGTGAAAACGGATTTTATTGTATGCAAATTTAATAAGAGATAAGAAGTTTGTAGTTGCATTTCCCGGATACAGGAAGTTAATAAACAAAATATTATTTGGCTTTTCTTCAGAATAAAATTAAAAAGTTTATTTAACATTTTATGAAAATTAAAACTTTTATACATTATGCAGAACTATTCTGCTCTTACACAATATAATAAAAGTTATTATTACTTTAAAAGAAATAAAATAATGAAATATTTAATATTAAGTTACTTACAATACAAAAGTTTCAATCTATAAACAAAGGTTCATGAGCACTCGGTTGAAATTATTTTAATCTAATAAAATAAAATCTTAACAAGACGCCAGATGAGATCTGGGCCAATGGTTGCGTCTCAAAAATGTGGTAAATAGTAATAGTAGCCAAATAATATTTTGTTTAAATTTAATCTCCCAGAAAACAAATAAAGCAGGAAGTTGATAGTCCTAGTTATATGTAATATTATTAATTAATTAACTAATGTTTAAACTATTGTAGGATATGCAATAAAACATAATACAGTGTGTGTAACGTTTAATGTTTTATTTATTTACAAAATAAAGTATATATACATTTATTTTTTAAATAATTTATAACATGGCATATCCATATCGAAATTAAATTCAGTTTGATATTGGTTCTCAACAAATTTCGGCTGAATTATCAACTGCAGAATTATTACGTAATAACGGTACATACAGCTGCTCTTGCGAGTTGCCATAATCAATTTCTAATTCTTTATATTTTTGAAATAGGTTTCCTAAGGTAACTATACAAGTATTCTTGGATATGTATATTTTTTCCTCTCTCTAAATGAAATAAATGTACCATTTAATATTAAATGTTTGGCTAGTGCAGGCATATCTAAATCAGCCGAAATATTTAAAATTGATACAGTTTCTGTTAGATAAATATAAGGTTCCACGATATATATAAAGATTATATTTATATTCTTTCTTATTGCCCTGCAATGGTAATGTCTTAAGGGCTTGAGACAGGTCTATTAATATTTCATTGGCAAACACTTTTCCATGCATCTTAACATTTTTATTAACCATCTTCTGAAGTCTTTTAAGTTTTCTGGTTGATCGTATGTATTCTAAAAATAAATTTAATCAATGTCGTGAAAATAATAAAAATATAATCCTAATGACTTACTTATTGCTGGCTCATATATCCACAGTTTAATGCTGCTGTCGCGGATGCATATTTGATATTTATTTCTTTTAGTCATGACTTAATTTTGGAGAAGTCTCACTCACAGACTTCTTCTTACAACTGTAACTAGTAACAAGTAAATGAAAACTAAGGCATAATAATCGCTTTCACCTTAAATCTTCGGTTAACATAGTTTTAATCCCCTCCTCTAATGTAAAAGTGGCATGACATATACACCCGTAAAGACACATGTGATCAAATACATATATAATATTAATTAAAATAATGAACTCAGGTTATCTAAATCGGTCCCGTATAGAGGCCCCTGGTTGTATCCCCCGATATAACCCCCGTAACTGTCCCCGATGATACTCAACCAACTCATTTTCTAATTCTAAAGGAAGAATTGGTCGGCGGCCAATCGATATTCCAACAAGTTCTTCTGGAGTCTTGTCTGATGTCACATATCGTTTTAAGGTACCTTTTGGAATTCCAAAAACTTTTGAGGCCTTTAAATAGCCCTTCTTTATTTCGCACGGAATTTACAGCCCGTATCATGTCATTTGCGTTCCATTTTTTATTTTTCGGCGGCATCTACAACCAAAAAAAAATTAAAAATAAAAGTTTTACACGGGGTCCTAATTTAAGACACTCTCAAATATGAAAGCTACAGCTATCTCAAATTAGGATTTTTCCGTTAAAAACAAAACACATTTTTGTCCGTTATGGATGCAACACTACTACCGTTTAATTAGCATAGAATGCATTAACTAGTATTAAACTAACAAAAAAAAAAAATAATGGGAGTAAGTTTAATCATCTTACCTTGATGTCTTTTAAGTTTTTATGAACACCGAGAAAACTTTGTAATGCGTAAATGAAGTTAACGTCAATAAAACAACAACGGTCACTTCTAAGCGTCAACTGAAAGCAGATCTCCACTACCACTACACCGAATAGATTCTTTTACATTTATGGTATGAATAGCAGATAAATGTGTATTTAAATCTAAATAAAATGAAAACTTCTCATTATTTTGACACAGAGGGCACATAATCCTTTTCAATTTTTCCTGTAGGTCCTGACTACTATCGGGATGAAACTTTTTAAATGCTTATTCCTTGCCGATTTGTTTGAAAATGTTTTATTGCAAATCCGGCAGATCGTTCCAGTACCCCTTAAACAAAAAAAAAACATGTACATAAATAAACTAAAAAATATCTAAATGTACCTACCTTTTCGACTCCATTTTTTTATACCATATACACAAACTAGGAACAATAAATTAGCAGTGATAACTACTGTTTTCTTATAAAATATTTCACACAAAACAAATCAACACATTTGTCAGTGCAAAGTGCAGTGCTTTAAAACCGTTGGCTTAACCTTGCTTCACACAACAAATCCCGCCATTTGCTTCGGGGTACGTCGGCCGACGTCGGCTTGATTACCAAGCCTCTCGGACCCAATTCAATTACTTGCATTTTATTGGCTGGGATCTTTGTGAAATTCACGTATGCTAGTAGGTAGTATATTTAACCAGTCAATTTCATTATTTTCTACAATACTTGCTGCTGCATTTGCAGGAGTAACTACTATAAGTACAGGTTCTGAGTCCATATTCGTGATTGTTTCATCATGAGCTTCAGTTTGTTGTTCATTGAGGGCCTCTATTTCTTCTTCGTTGTAAAAAGTACTTAGTAGTGCATTGGGAATGTTTGATGAAACAAGCCCTACGCGAGGTTCTCCTCAAAACAGTGCTCTATAAGGAGAACGGCCAATAATCCTGTGATACGATATATTCTTTTGCCACTGTACAAACTGAATACCTATGGACCATGATTTTGAGTTATTATCTGCCATCCAACTTCGCAACATGTTTTCAACATCTTGGTTGCAACGCTCTACGCTGCCTTGGCTCTGCGGATGCCTAGGTCGGCCATTTATTATTATACACTCTGGCCACAGTAACTTCAGTTCATTTATAACGCAATTGACGAATTCTCTTCCATTATCGCTTTGGAGAATTTTTGGAGCTCCAAATGTTAAAAAAATTTGTAGTAGTTCTTTTGCAACTTCTGTTGCCGTTTTGTGCTGAAGTGCACGAAGACAAATGAATTTGGTTGAATGATCCTGGTAATTCAAAATCCATCGATATGGACCATCTGGTAAAGACTGAAAATCAATAAGGTCCACTTGTCCTCGTTCATTAAAATCTTTTGATGTTATAGGACGTACGACATTTTTCCTTGATATACCCTTTTTCTTATTACAAGATTGACATGTTGCCAAAAAATGTTCAACTGCCGGTCGAGGGATGCTAAACTATTTATTTATTGTTTGCCGCATTTTTAAATGACCACCAAGTCCTGTACAGTTAACGTGAATATCATAAAGACGTTCATAAAGATCTTTATACGAAACAACATACTTTATGTCGCTCGTGCTGGTATTACCTTCATTATTTGCTTTCAACAAGAAATGTTCACCTCTAACGGACAGAACGTCATAGGTTTGAAGTAGAAAGTATTCTCTTCTTGTTTTGCTTCCCCTGAAAGAATGTAAATTTTATTATGAAACAAATTCGTTTTGGGACACTCTGTATCATTAAAAATATTTTAATACATACGCCACTGATATGCTTACAACTTTTGTATTTAAAGATTTTTTACAACTCAAATAAATATATTCCGAAAACGCACTCTTGGGATACCCTGTATATTTTTAATATATGGACTTGGACAAGCGCTATACACTAATTCGATACACTTTTTCCGCATTCTGTATAAAACAGCAGTTCCCTAACCACTTCCTTCATCTATAATCTATTAAGTACTTAAACCTAACCTTATTTCTTATTGCAACGGCCTTGTACTTACTTTTTTAATTTGTTACTAACTTTGTTATTTCCTGTCACTAATTTGTGAAGTGAACAACAAAGAGAGTATTTTGAAGAGGAGTTTTTCCTTTGCCCCCTTCTGCAAAGATAGAAAATTACTCAGGGCGTGTAAATGGTTCGGGCATGAGCTGGTACTTTGATTATAGTTCTCTGAAAAAGACCTTAAATTCTAACAGGTAGCAGGTGCAAAATAAAAGTTGGAAAGTTCAACAAAATCGATCTATTGTTCAATATTTACAGAGTTTTTTTACAAATTTGATTTAATTTACAATATTCTCATATAATAAAAAAATATATAGAAGTTTAACAATCAGTTTAATGAGTTTAAGTTTAACAAATCAGTTTAATGAAATTTTGTGAACCAGAATGAAAAATTGAAATGTGAAAAATTATATAAATTGAGATTGATTTAAACTCGGATTAGATTGAAATTGAAAAAATTAAGAAATAATTTTTTTAACCCTTTGGTGACAATATCCACATTTAAAGGTGAATATACCTTCTGTCCTTTATTCAAGCGGCGATGCTAAAAGTTGCTGTAACGCTGGGACGGTCGTCCTCAATAGTAACTGGGGGAAGTTGATGACGTCACCACTCCTCGATGGTCCCACGTGATATTTCAAAAAGCATGAAAAAAACAGTACAAGGCAGTTACAATGTCACCAAAAGTCTATTTAAATACTTTGAGCCTAGGTAAAGGTTGACACTTTTCAATAACTATTTAGTGAGAAGTTACATGAGAATTTTACTTACTTAATTGGCTGAGATAATAATCAAGGTTAATGATTTAATTACTTTCTAAAATACAACAAAGAAATTAATTTTAATTTACAGATCAACTTTGTACACTGAAAAGTCTTGATAAAGAGATAAAATGAGAAATGCTACCTTTACATACGCTCAATGCTTAAAATGGGCAAAATAAAAACATAGTTAAACATTTTAAATATTCAGGAAAGCGCTTTAGTAACCATAAAATTAAATTAGGTGTTTACATTTATTAAAAATTAATTTTACATCAGAAGAAAAATATATACAGGAAATTCCTTAAAATGGGTGTTATGAAAGAATTTTACAGGAAAGAGTTTTACCTCAATTCCTCATATTGAAATAAAAAAATACAAATATAAAAGGGAGAGAATAACCAGTTTTCAATTTTTTGAAGAAAAACCAAAAACAGGGAAATTTGCGATTTTAAGCAGCTTCCTGCAAATAAAATACACTTTCTTTTTACATCAATTGCAAAAATAAAGTAAAATGGCTCTACCAATCACTCGTCAAGGCTATTCTGCGAGCAAAAAAATAAAACAATCTCCTACGAGCATCGATAAGGTAAAGATTGTTTGCGTTTTCTTTTCCAAAGAAAAAAACAAAGATAAAATTAAGGTAAGGTAATTTGAAAAACTACACGAGCCATGTAGTATTCAAAAGGTAGAGGTGAATTTGTGCAATTTGGGTGTCCCCTTTTAAAATAAATAACCAAAGACCATATCAAGGTGTCCCCAATTTATTATATGAGCTCTCTGCCCAGAAAAATAGCTAATCTTACCCCAAAACAACTAAATTATCTCCTCACGTGTGAGATTCTATGTTTTTGGTAGGTAAAATAAAAAGTCACTAGAACATAAGAGCCCCACTAAGTTTAAATGGGTTAGTGGTCACACATTTGCAAATAAAACCTGGAATATGCAATTAATAAGTATACATATCCGACTAACTGAAAAAACGTGACCTCACCTTTACAAAATGGCCGTTATAGGTTAAGAATAATTACAGACACCTTTCCTTTGAACAAATTTCACCTAATGAAGTCTAAATTTTCATTTAAAATAATCCTAAGGGTTTAATGCCTATCCTCAGACATAAATCAATGCATAATAAATAAAAATTAGACGAAAGGCAGAAATCAAAGAGAAATTCAAAATAAACTCAGGTTTTGCTCTTACCTTGACAGGTGGTTGGAAAAGACCACCTGCCGGAAGTATCATCCTTAAAAATTTCCTACCGGTTCCCCTCCATGAAATTAAAAATGTAATTTCATTGGTCAATCTCATCATATGGTAAAACATGACAGACTGTCTTCAACTTAACACTTTTCACAAACAACAAATGGTAAAATTTAGCACTGTTTTCCACTTTTCCGGGTCGAAATTCAACGAAAATTCATTAATTATTTCTGCAATTTACGCACTAACCTTAAATACACTCAGTCAGCTGTCTTCGTTTATCGATTTTTACAAACTATTTATTGTTGACAAGAATAAAGTTTGTCGATGTAGGTACTTGAGAGTAGTGCTGTATTTTTCTAAGACGCGGGAAAGAGATGGTCGTCCTTGTTGAATTACTAATCTCCCTTACTCAAGCTTGTCGCGTGGTTAAGATAAAAATTTTTGCTATACTGGGCGATTAATTCGTAAGGGATTTTTAAATTGAAATAGGTTTTATATGAAATTATTTTTGATTAACTAAAATGATTGTTTTATAAGCAGAAATGTATACCTTAGGTTAGAGTTCGGTTTGAAAAGCTTAAATGTTGTGAGCATTGTCAAAATGATCGCAACACACTCCCTCTCCCCAGAAAAAATTACCCCGTAATTTTCTCAAAATCAGGAAAATAAAAGTCTAAACGCGTTTCATATAAAATCCGAATACCGCCGCGCAGTATACGCGAAGCAAGTGCTTTATAAAAATATAAAAGTGGAAAAATGCGCTAAACCAACCAATGTTGCGTGCAGATAAATGATTTTAAATTTAAATTTTAGAAAATAAAAAAATAAAAAATTCCTAAACCCATTTGATAGACATTTTGAAATTTACCCAAAACAGAAGAAAACACACAATTTCACACCAAGCATTTAAAGTTTTCGGAACTGAAGTCTCGTCGGCATCACACCAGTTTAAGAACCAACAATTCACGAAAATTTCAAGTTCACGAAGTGATACTTCGAGAACAAGGGCCAAAAAATAAACGGGAATATTAAAAGAAGTCCAACTTTTAAGGTGAAGATTTTGAGAAATTGAAATAGGTTTTATATGAAATTATTTTTGATTAACTAAAATGATTGTTTTATAAGCAGAAATGTATACCTTAGGTTAGAGTTCGGTTTGAAAAGCTTAAATGTTGTGAGCATTGTCAAAATGATCGCAACAAATTTAGCAGCTTGAATTTCCTTAATTATTTCTTGCTGCTGTTGTCGTGTGTAAACTTTTTTCCCGGGTTTGTCACTATAGTAATCCCTAAGTTTATTATAAAATTCGTCTTTTTGGTTAAACACAGGTTCCACTAATTCAGCCATATCTTACTCTCAAAGTGCACAGCTCAGTGACCGTTACATGAAACGAACATTGTGCTTATCCTTCGGCTTATCCACTTGATGAAATTTAACAAAATTTCATTAAGAGCATAAAACAAGAATCCATTTCATGACAGGGACAAATATTTTGTGCAGATAATGAAAATAATTCATATTACACTAAGCGGGTGCGTTACATGAAGTGGATATCCTTTTCATGAAATGGGCGATTTCAGCAAGTGAGCACGACATGTATAAGTAATAGTTATGATAATACAATATGCCATTGTTAACAATTTTACACACTTTTTAGTCATTTTAGCTACAAAAATATATTAATATAGAGCCTAAAAGGCATACAAAGCATCTTAACATATATATATAATAATAGGAATAATAATTTAGCAATTTAAAAATGTTATTTTAATTATATAATGTCAATAAAGCATATATTCTCAGTAGATTTGTAAATATGGCGAAAAACCAACTGTACGTTGTAATGAAATTGTTTGTGTGGAAAAAGCTGTTTTATAATACCGTAACATTTTGCAAAAAGTTTAAATGGAGGTAGATTTGTATAGCGATCCACTTAATTTTGTGGATTTTTGTAATGTAATACAAATATAGAGACTAAAAGACATACGAATAATCTTAACATATATTTACATATACACATAATAGTATCAGTAGCAAAGTAGGTGATTATTGTTATTATTATTAAAGATTTTAATCATTTTAGCAAAAGAAAATTATTAAAAAGTATTTTCTTATAAATAATCCAGATTACATAATTGACCCAACCTCGTAGATAACTCATACGATGCGATATCTAATGGTTCCTATTGGGATTTGGACCATGCAGAACATCTTATATAAAAAAATATGTTTTTTTCGTAAGATTAATATTAATTAATTTAAAATTTAAAAAAATGGTGGTAAGCGATATGTTTTATAATAGTGTATACCCCCAAGGAAGTGTATTTATTTTATCATCTAAAATTTGACGCTTCTCATCGCTACTATCTAAAGATTTTTTATTTATTTTAAAAGAATAAATTCCATGATTTTTTGATTGAATAGTTCGAAAATTACTAAAAAATTATCATTCATTATCATTCTATAAAAAGAGCATCCTTATAATTTTGAAAAGTTAATCTTCTAATGGCGGTTTTACCAATTCCCTTTGCCTTACTAATAACACATTCTTTATCTAATTGTTGATTATCTACCTTAAATGCGTACATTTTGGAACGTAAGCCTACAAATTCTGTAATAATATTACCATGCGTTTCATCCTTTATATAACCAATTTTTTTTTGTTAAGTTTTTCAATGCCAAACACATTATTATCAGGGTAATCACTGGTATCAAAATACAGCTTACTATCTCTTCGTAAAATCGAATAAAGATCATGACATTCAAAATGGTACAATAGGCTATCTGTATCTGTATATAAAAGTTTAAGAGAATTAATACCCTTAAGGCATTTAAAATAATTGTAATGGTAATCATAAATAATACTTTTTGAAATATCGAGCACTGTCATGCCTACATATATAGGCTTTTCAAACAATAGTTCCGTCTTTTTAAGTTCAACTGCTATAAGATTTTCATTAATTATTTTTAAATTATAAAAATTAGGTTTTGAAATATAATTTCTTGCTCCGTACCGTCCCTCCCAACTAGTTACTAACTTAATAATTCTATGGTTTCGGATATTTTCCATAGTTTTTCTAAAATTAATATTATTTTTTAATTTATAAAGGTTTTTTTCGTAAGTGGTTTTTGCATTAGCTCGTAAATTTGTGTTAAAGTCCATATATGTCTTTAGCCATCTACTTTGTTTAAATCTCAGTACTCTGTGAATTTTTTCTAAACACACGCCTAAATTAAGAGCTTGTATTAATGATTTATAGTGGACAACATATTTTTCTCGTTTATAAAGAGTGGAAGTTAATTTTCTTTGTTTAGCATTAGGAGGCATATGATGCGGTAATAACGGTAACTCTTTATGATAATTATGCAAATTAGGTGGATAACTTACAGTTACCTCTAAAATATAGCCTATATTATCAGTACATTTATCAGATATACCAGTGTTACTCAGATAAGAATGTTTAGAAATTAACATTTCGATCTTTTCAAAATTGGTTTCCCACTCAAAATTAGAGACAGGCAAAGGATTGCTCATAGCAAATCCATATAAATTGTTGTTAACATCAAAGTAGGCAATATACGATTCAGGTACTAAAGGGTTAAAATTCTTCATATACTTATTATTGGTCTGAGCGTATCTGTGTGAACATTGGTTAAACAAAATTCTCTATAGGTTTCGAAAATATCGGTAAGAAGGAGTACATCCATTTTTAGATATAAATCTGAATATTCGCCCAAATTTTGAATATTAACAGTTTGCCAAATTTTTTTAGCATGTAAATAATCTTTTCTTCTATATGCGTTTCTTTTAATTGATTATAGAATTTTTTCTTATCAGGTAATGTGGTTTTATCTAATTTGGAAAAATTATTAATGTAATCGTAGGGAAATATTCCTTTTTGACAGATCATTTTAAAATTATTTTCGTCAGGAAATTTATTTTTCACAAATTTAAATTGGTTTAAGTTTAAAGACTTTTGTAGGTCATCCAGAGAAGCAGGCAAAAACCGCATACTATCAATAAATTTTTAAAATAAATTATTGCATTTTTTAAACACTGCCATATATTTTTCGAAACTTAGAGGAATTATAGAAATTGTGCTCATTGTCATAATTTAAATGTTTTTTAATATAATGCAGGTCGTAAGATGTGAGATTATGGAATAAAATCGGAATAAAATTAGGTACTTAACACTGCAAATTACAATTATTACATAAGGTATTTCTAAATTTTCCATCTAAATGATTATGATCCAAAAGTTTATAGTTTTCGACCGTAAATAAACAATTACATATCTGACATCTAGTTGCCTTTATATGCATTTCTTGCTCCTCTAAAGTAATGTTGCTCAGCGGTTTTTCAGTTTTTAATATTATGCTTATCTTTTTGCATTCTTCTATTATTTTATTAATAAACCACTTTATAGGTTCTTTTCCTCTGTAAATTTCAAAGTGGTCATATGAGCTATCAAATGAACAAACAACTTAATAAGCGGCACTATAAGGCTCATGAAACTGATAAGGTAATGAATACGAAGAATATTGAGAAGGTTCACAATTCTATATGTTAAGAGTTAAGGTATGGTTTCGCTGGGGCCGTCCGCGGTCGCGTTCGACGGCGACCGCTGGACGCTACCGCGGACGGTCGCCTTCGAGTGTTTTGTTTGCATCTGCCGACGGCGACCAAGCAAGCTGAACGTCCAGTGAATTCGGTAGTTTAAAATAGGTATGGACAAAAGAAAATGGGCTGCACTTCTCTTGATGGAGGACGAAGAGGATGCAGAAATTGTGAGGATCATAACCAGAAAACGAAGTAAAAGAAATCAAATTTTTGAAACTCGACGAGAGGAAGGATTTTTAATTTACTTATTTCACGTCACTTACAACATGACGACGAAAAATTTCGGCAGTTTTTTCGACTGAATAAAGAACAGTTTTACTTTATTTTAAGTTTTGTGAATAACGACATAAAGAAAAGTTCCACAAATGCAGTAAGAAATCCAATTTCGCCTGAAGAAAAACTTGCAGTGACTTTAAGGTAGGCTTTTATTAATATGTAAACTTATAATAACACAATACAGAATAATATTTTGGTAATATTTGTCGCAAAGTACACTTAGTGGAACGTCAAGAAGTTTGAAAGGGTTTGGGAACACGATTCATCAGTGTACGGTTGAGATGTTTGCGGCAATGTAGTTAAAACTGTATATTGTCTAGGTTCTGACGATTGTTGTTGGGGTAACACTGATCGAATGGTTTCCTCAGGTGCGTGTGCTTCTAATTCCAAATTTGTAACCAATTGTAAAATTCCTACTTTCGCACGAGCTCTCAGATGAAGTGGAAGTTTTTTAACTGATAGGGCCATACTTCGCATAAAAACTTCGGTATCATCTTCTTCTTGAAGCATAACTTTTTTAAAATCTCGCTTCTTTCTTCAGAACGCGTATTAAGGACTTGCAATGCTTCAGAAGTAGTATTTTTCTTCGGGATCGATAATTGGCTTTTGGCGGGGTTGTCGAAACCCTGCTACCACTTCTTGTCCTGTCAGAAGAATCTTGCGTTGTGTCATCTTGAGGAGAGACAACAGAAGACATTTCGTCGCCAGTTGATATAGCCATATCTTCCGTATCGGATATGTCTTCCAAAATGGTACTAGTAGAGCTGTCAAAATCAGATGCATGTTAACTAATCAAGGTATAAAATTAATTAGGTCCTTACCTGCGTTCATGGTTTGTAGAACTTAAGAATGTTAGGTGTTCAAATAACTGCCACTTCACAGGCTTACTTGCTGTAGAAGACCCAGTGCCAAGTTTTAGATTTTTCTTGTGTCGAAAATAGTTATCTCGTATTGACTTCCAACGTTTCTTACAGTCTATAACTAAATAAAATACTTTATATGCGGATGACTATTTGTAGCTTGAAGATTAAAATCAAATTAATAAATATAATAATTATGTAATGTCATAATTATTGTGATTTTATTTTTTACAGGTATATGGCAACCGGAGAGTCCTTCAGATCATTAGCTTTTGCATTCCGTGTATCCAACTGTTGCATAGGTGTTATTGTCAAGGAAACACTTGCTGCACTAAGGAGCCGACTAGTCGAACAATTTATTCCTACTCCCACGCAAGAATCTTTAAAACAAAATGCCAAGGACTTCTGGATAAAGTGGAACTTTCCAAATTGTGTTTCAGCTATAGACGGAAAACATATAAGGATAGTGTGCCCTAATAAAAGCGGCTCTCTTTTCTTTAACTACAAAGAATATTTTTCCATTGTCTTGTTGGGTATGGTGGACACAAATTATATGTTTACCGCTGTCGATATAGGGTCATACGGGAAAGAAGGCGACAGTGGAATATTTGCCAAATCCAATATGGGCAAACTGGTGAAATCTGGAAACATTTTTCCTGCAGACGCAACCCTTCCCGGATCTAACAAAACACTACCCCATGTAATAATTGGGGATGAGGCATTTCAATTGCAGAGGCATGTAATGAAACCTTACACAAAAGCAGCTGCGAATTCAAATAGAGCAAAAGCGATTTTTAACTATAGGCTCTCACGAGCACGCAGGGTAACAGAAAATGCATTTGGACTTCTCAGTCAAGTTTTTCGTGTATTTTATACTCCGATTGCCATAAGTCCCCTCACATGCGATGATTTAATATTAAGTGCCTGTTGCCTACATAATTTTCTCAGATCAGGATACTTGGAGCGGAATAATATTACTTTTTTCATTTCGATAAAGCCGCATTGCCACCTACTGGATTGCATGGAATTCGACGTCCCGGAGGATTTGCTAATCAAGAAGGATTTCATATCAGGGAACAGTTGACACATTTTTTCAATGAAGAAGGCGCTACTGATTGGCAGGACCATCACGTTACACGTTTAAGTAGTGTGTAAAGAAATAATCAAATTCACTATCCTATGAAAATAATGACATAATAATGGATTATTTACTTATATTATATCTTTCCGCTTTAAGCCAAATTTTTTTGTAAAGAGACTCCTTCATATTAAACTTATAAATAAATGTGTAGTACGGTCGTTTTGTTTCTAGTACTTACCATTTTTCCCTACGGATTCGCTTATCTGTGCCCAAATTCTTTCTTTCATATTAAAATCCTTATAATCGGCATGTTCTAAATCATACAGTGCCCCGTGCTTTCTAATTTCGGAGATCAAAATCTCATCATCTTCTGAAGAAAATCTGGGAGACATCTTTATTTTACACACACCAAACACCAAAAGGAAGCCAGCAGCGCGTCTAGACTGCTAAAACACCAGTGCAACCGCGAGCCGTCGCTGTTGTCGGCCGCGCATTTAATTTGGACCGATGCAAACAAACCGCTTACACTAGTTTCCATAATACCAGTGGCGCGCGTCCAGCGGTCGCCGTCGAACGCGACCGCGGACGGCCCCAGCGAAACCATACCTTAAGACATTCAAAGTCAGCATAAATAGTAAAAGGGACTTTTAATGTTTTCTTAATTTCGGTAAATTTAAGTATATTTTTATCTTTATCTGGCAGAATTTATTTTTACTGGATCAACTTTAGTGCAATCTTCAAGATGAGCATCTAAACTTTGAGGAGTTTTATAGTAACAAAGGCATCTAGTGCAAACATATTTATGTGATTTACTTTTGTTTAGCTGTGTTGATACTAAACGAGATAAATCATAAATAAGACAAAAATGACCATGTCCTTTACTACTTAAATATAATAAATTAATATGATTATTTTTTAAAGATTTTGTATGGTATAGAAGGCCAATAACAGTATTATTTTTTGAATCCCACCCATATATCGAAAATGAAATATTATCATTTTGCCGTTCAAATTTTGGAATATCTTTTATTTTAATAGGCATTTGTATACCTTGTAAATTTAAAAAATCATGAATATTTTGAGGATAGTCTAATACATTGGTTGAACGAATATTTGTAATACTAGCTAAAATACACCAAAAAAAACATTTTTTATCAGTAGATTTGATATTTAGTACACTATTAGTACCTCCTCTAAACTATCTACGTTTTGTTAAATATACGATCCATTAAGAATAACGGTACATTTAATTGCCTTCAAACGTTTAACGTGCTGTTGTATTACATTTTTAAACGTATCAAAACAATCTTCGAGAAAGGCTTCAGGGATGATGTGATGTTTGTTTATGATGACCCCGCACACAATTCTTCTTTTAAGGGCAGAAGTAATCTGAAACAATAATAAAAAAAATGTAAAAAAGTAAAAAAACAAAATTAATTTAAAAAAGAAACACAAAAGGTCTTTGTTAAGGTGTACAAAACTCACCTCCTGGTATTTTACTCCACCACCACTACTAGAAGAACTATTTGCAGAGGCAGGATAAAGACCCGATCCAACAATGTCCTGAAGTTTTTCAAAAAATTTTGCTTGATAAGTTTCCAAAATTGCTAATACATATTCCAAATTTCTTTTACGAGGTAGCGATGCTGCAGAATTAAATAACTTGCCTTTTATAATTTCAATGTTTTTTGAATTATCTTGTATAGCGGATAATACTTCTTTTTTGACGTAGATAATTGATAAAGGGTAGTAATGGCAGGGATAAGACGTTCTTCCTCCATTTATAGGATACTATTTTTAAATATTTGTTTAAAAAATTGAAAAAATGTTCGGAAAACTGAAACAAAGAGAAAACAGACTAAGTAAAAAAAATAAAATAAAAAAGATAATATTCATAAAAAAGAAAAACATAATTGACTGTAAAATAATAATAATAAAAACTTACCTAATATTGTTTTATATCAATAATGGCACAGTCGTTGGACTTAATCTTTTTTATTTTTTTGACCAATAAGTACATTTTTTCGGTATAATTTGCATTGAAGTCGTCAATCCCTTCGTCAGTAAAAACATCGTTATATCGTCTGGGTAACCATACGGTAAAGTTTCCTAAATCCGCTAAAATGGCTTCTCCTACTTCCGTATTCTTCGTCTGAAGGTGGTAAATTGTATATTTTTTGTTGATGGCTAACTCTGAGAGCTTTTTAATTTCCTTAACACTAAAATTGTTGGCTTCCTCTAATTTTTCAAAGTCCATCACTTTATTTTTTTTTTGTATTGGTAGCGGGTGATAGTTACAATGCAACTGATTATTTTAATTGAATAATTTTACTTTTATAACTGGCGGCGGTAACGCAGCCGCGTTTGCATATTTCGATGTACAGCAAGATGTCGCTGCCGAAGTACCTCCCTTATGGAGCATATCTCTTGATATCTGTCCAAGGTATCATGCAACATTCGGTGTCCATATTCGACTTAGTTGTTCGTATCGATGTTTTTAAGGGAGCAATAAAAATGTATTATTTTTTCGTGCAGCTGCTCCTTATTCGCCGGGATATCTAAATTTAGTGGGTAGTAATTTGGCCATGGAAATGTTATTGCAGCATATGCTGAAATGGTACATATTTTTGTTTTAAATTTATTTAAATCACTAATTTCCCTCTCTCGGGTCATTTTATTCATTATATTCCCCAAAATTCTCTTTGCATCACATAATACTTTTCTTCTTTCTTTCTCTTCTTGTACCATATCTTCTGCACCTAAAGCCCCCTGAATCACTGGAATTTGGTAAAACCTTATAGGATACATATTCACTTATTTTAATAATTTTCTTTGAAAAGTATTTTACTATTTTTTTTAATAATGTTAATAATAATAATAATCACACCACTAATTAATTGCAACTGAAACCGAATAGTGCATAAGGTAAACGTTTAAATGCAAATTCTTATCAAAAATACAGGATGTTACATGCATAATTTTTCATATGCGAAATTTATCGTGCAGTTAGGTTTTGTTCGCATGTAATGGAGAGATGATTTAAAATTGGAATTTCCAAAGGTAATAAAGGTTTGATAATGATTTGAAAAATACTGTCCAGAAAAAAAATCTTTTTTGGCGAGGTGAAGAGCATATTAGGTTTAATTCTTCGTCCTTATATAACTTACAATTTTTTAATATACTAATTAAACATATCTTAAATAAATTTTCGGGTTCGTGAGACACGGTTTCCGTTGCACAATAAAAAATGATGTGGTATAAGTTTATGCATTTTTGTTAAGAAAATAATAATATTTATGCAAAAATATTTCCATTTTTAAACTGCATCGTCTTATATAAGGATGTCCCTCCCACACTCCTACACGCGCCTCTGTAATCATAGTGTTTTCCGGAAGTCTAATTAAATAGTAATTTTTAAAGAAATCAGTAAAAAGACTATTTTGCCTAATAAAAAGATTTATTTTATTTTTGTAGGGTACATAGTTTTTTCTTAAAATAATATTGTATACAGTAGAAAAAACAGCGTACATTTTAAATATAACTACTAATGATATAAGAATAAATATAAGGTATGGTTCATACTTTTCACTATTTAAGTGCTGGTCCTGGAACGTCTGTTTGGTATTATTTTTTTCTGTGCCTTTTAATATAATGGATTTCCATTCTGGGGTATCTCCATAAGATCTATTTTCAAATACCATTCGTAATTTATAAAACAACTGATGTAAGGATGATACCTGTGAAGGTAATTTGTACTCCAAAATTCGAAGGGAGGAATCATTATTAGCTGGCGTTAACTTATTCCAATTATCCGGCCAGGTATCATTATATTGTCCATCGAAGTCAATACATATATAAGCTTCAATTATGCCCTTAGGCTGATTAAAATATATCGATTGCTGAAAAACTACAGTCAAGATAATGAAACTACTCGATAAGCACGCTATTGCAGTACTACCATTTATCCTAATCAGTAATCTCTGTTTATATTGCACATAGGACAAAGTCTCATTGGAGGGGTGGACCATCGATACAATCACCTTCTGTAGAGTTATAATGTCGGTTACATGGTAAATTTAAACGTAACTTTTTATTACTTTGGTACTCTTTTGGTAGCTTTTTCCAAATTTGCACTAATTCAACTGACATTATATTATCTATAAGATAATTAAGGGGTAAATATTTTAGGTCTTCTTCACTAAAACAAGCTAATGGCTTTGTGTGTTGTTGAAACATCGATATAACATGCCCAACTCGTTCAATATTGTCCTTACTACTAGAGGTACCCATTTATTAATATATAAATATATATATATATATATATATATATATATATATATATATATATATATATATATATATATATATATATATATATATATATATATATATACATATATATTGTAATATAAGTTATTTACAAAAATAAAATATAATAAAATAAACTATGATACATGATATTTTGGAGAGTCAAATTCTCCTGCATCCTCGTCGTAAATTTCCACGTAAGGTGAGGAGGAGGTGGTTCTAATATTTTATTTTTGTTGCTCCAATGATGTGGAATTGGATTTTCGTTTTTGTTTTTATTTTCACTTGATGTTAATGGTCCATCATCAATGGCTATTTGTTGCTGTAGTTGATATTGTTGTTGCTGGTGTTGTTGTTGGTCTATTGCTGGTAGGTCGAAATTAAATTTCTTCATATAACGTTTAAGGACTTCTACTTCCTCATCCGTTTCCACCCCCAGTCGTATATAGGTAGCTGGTAAATCTCCTAGTTTTAATGCCATGGTTTCTGTCTTCGGTGTATATGACAATTTAAGGAAAATAGTATACTTATAAAAGGTAATAAAGTCTTATATACATATATATATATATATATATATATATATATATATATTATGTTTTTACTTTTCTTGGGGTTTAAGTCCTTTTAAAAAATACTTTTCTTTTCTTATTTTTGTTGCATTTATTGACGTTTCGGTACTATTTAACCTTCATCAGAAATAGAAATACAGTTTTTCACTAAGCGCTAAAAAATATGACAGTAATAAATATCTAAATCTAGAAGCTAACAACTAATGTTTTACCTTAAACAAATTTTTCGGGAACTGCTCTTTTTATGTGTTTGTAAAATTTCACTTACATAAGCACTTTTTTTTTCTTTTGGTTTTGTACATGTTTGCACTGTTACACTAAGGATAGATATGAACTGAGAGCTAGAGCCCGGGTACATATTTCAGTTTGGGGGTTTTTTGGGTTGAATTAATAATTTAGGTAACAGAGGTAGGAAGGTTTTATGGCAAAGATGACGGGTTTTTCAACTAATTATTTGTTATTGTTTGAGGGACCAGTCCTATTTTTATTTGGTATTTAGAGTATTTATTATTATGTTGGTTTGCGTTTTTTACTGGGTGTTTATTTTATAATGTTGTGGTATATTTTGCTAAGTTGTTTTGTATCTGTTTTTGCGTTTATGGCGTTTTTGTTTTTTTGGATTTCGATCATTTCTAGAAATTCGCGTTTTTTAGTATGACTTTCTGTTTTCAGAATTTTTACTTTGTCGAAATCAAATGTGTGTTGTTTATCTATGCTGTGGTTTGTTAAGGCTGTTTTGTTTTTTTGTCGAATTTGTGACCGTTCATCCTATTTTTTAGATGTTGGCTGGTTTGACCGATGTATACTCCATTGCAGTTTTTACAGGGAATTTCGTATATTGTGTGTGTTTTTTTATCCTTCGGAATTTTGGATTTTAATTTATTATTTATATATATATATATATATATATATATATATATATATATATATTTTAAATTATTAAAGTATACTATTTACTACCCCTTAACTTCAATTGTTCAGAATAAACTAAAAAATAAAACAAATAATTCAGAGTACTTATATCTGGTCTTTATTATTTTTTCAGTGATTACATCATATCCTGTCTAAATCTATACAAAATTTTTCAAAATTATAAATAAGACATTCGTACATGCAATAAGCATTAGTTGTATTTAAGACCTTTAATAACATCTTAGCTATGTCGAAACAGCACATTTTATTTTCACAGTTTTGCGCAATTTTTTGCACGCATTTTATTACGTGTGTATAAAATATTGAAAAATCTAATCTTCGCAATATATTTAGTCGACAATCAATTAAATTTTCAAGTTCTAAAATACTTCTTAAGGTTATATCGGTTAAATGAAAAGTGGTACCAAAGGCGTCTTGTAATACGAAAACGCGTTGTAACTCTTGATCTGCTTGTTGATTATTTAGAATGGCACATTTAAGTTGATAACTATCACTTCCACAATGCATAGAAATTGTTTCACTTTCCTTATCACTATCAAGTGTCCCATTGTTTTCCAAATAGTTCTTTAAAAAGTATTTGGCGTGTAATAAAAATTCTTTCCAATCAGCGTCCATAAACGATATTGCGAGATACGAAGAAATTACTTCATTAGTAGGGGAGACCGGGGATGGTTGACCGATTTCCAGTTTAAACATGTGTATTTTTATTGCCTTAGTGTTTATTTGTTTAAAAAGCAATTGCATTGATAGTGGCACTAATAAGCTTTGGAAAAAATGCCTGATTAGCTCGCTACTATTTACTATATAGTATACAAGTTCGATTTTACAAAATGGGGAAAACGAGTCGACCCACCCCGTGTCTGGGGTAAGTTGACTTGTTACTAGGGGTAAGTTGACCTAAGAAGTAATTAGTACCACATCTATGAAAAAATAGGGTTAAAAAATACCAAAATATACCAAATTGGCCTTTTTATTAATGAAAATAATATAAACCCTTCTGAAATCTTAATTAAACATAAAAAAACTTAACATAAACTCTTAAAATAAGAAACAGAAACAATAGGCATGAATCAAATCAGATACACATATATATTTCCTAATCAGTAACAAAAACGAAACTAGACATCTAAACTTTATATCATTTTTTTCTATAATTAGATAACAAATAATTTTACCTACCAAATGTTACCTACAGTATTATTTATATTTGTTTATTCATTTTTATCTTAAATATTACGAATCAACTTATAATGCGATCAAATCAGTCTTCTACATCGGAGGTGCAATTTTTGCATTCATAAAATAATATGGTGCCAGTTACACACTTTGTATGGGCCCATAGCTTGCACGAAGTGCACTGAACCCATTCTTCTTCAGGAATACTTGAACTATAAGATTCAGTGCACTCTATACAAAATGTTTCATCCCCGTCACTTTCATCGTCGTC
The DNA here is from genome assembly GCA_014170235.1 of Listronotus bonariensis. Taxonomy (NCBI): domain Eukaryota; kingdom Metazoa; phylum Arthropoda; class Insecta; order Coleoptera; family Curculionidae; genus Listronotus; species Listronotus bonariensis. The sequence continues at coordinate 75,990 of JACEGR010001606.1, read as the reverse complement.
ACTGATGTTCTTATTTGCCGCACGAAGAGTTTTTTTCCCTTTTCCCTTACTTTTGCTAGTGCCTTTATTCTAGCTTCTTTTGGTTATCTTTGGTTTCTTAGCTTTCTTGGATAGCATCTTATTAGATTGTTGTTTTGTTTTAAGTTGCATTAGATTTTCTTTTTCGGGTGTGTCAGTATAAATAGTACTTTTTCGTTTTCTAACATTTCTTTTAATTTCTAAACGTGGTCCAGCTCTTGGAAATGGTCTAATATTTTCAGGCAAAATATAAGAAGTGCTGGGCATACTTATATCTTTTACTTTAGATACTGGATTTTTTCAGGAGTTTTTAATCCATACTCTGTCATTGTCTCTAAGAGTGCCCCTGAGGAGTTGAACTACGTGGAACACTGGAAGCAGCTTCGCGGTCATACGGCGGTGTTGTTTGATCTGCTAATTGTGCAGCACTGGCAGTAATCGATCCTGGAGGTTGTGCAGGACTAGGCACATCTGGTGCGGGTCTGTCAGTCACATATGATCCGCTAAACTCTGAGTCCGGAAATACATTTTCATTGAGTGGTGATATTCCAGTTACTCGGAATCCGGATTGGATATTATCAATTGTAGCTGCTAGTGGCAACGATGTTTTTACTAACTCAGGTATATCATAGATTGTTATAGTCTTTCCTGGGTGGCTCGCTAACCAGTTGTCGCTAGCTTGGTTAAAATATTTCTTTAGGGGCCCATAAACTGTCCGGTCTAAAGGCTGCAGCTTATGACTGCAGTGGGGAGGAAATGATAGAACTGTAACCCCATTTTTCTTGAAGTAATCCAGTACATCGATGGACAAATGCGAGTCATGATTGTCCAGCAGTAACAGAAGAGGCTTTTCCTTACTAGGTTTGACGTATTTAACAAAGTGTTTCGCAAATTTTTGAAAATTATCTTCCTTCATCCACCCAGAAGAATTAGCATCGCCATCGGAACCTATTGGCCCACCTCTAATAAAATGGTCTTTATAGTGGACACGTGGGAAAACGAAGAACGGAGGGACCATGTTACCAAGCGCGGAGATAGCAACTGCGACTGTCACCAGCGTACCTCGTTCAGCAGAAGTCATTTTTCCTAAGTTTTTAACGCTACGACGAGCTATCACTCTATTAGGAACGTGCACCGTTGTCAGTCCTGTTTCATCAACGTTCCAAATATCACCAGGGCTTAGATTTAAACGTAGGTAAACAGTTTTTAGGTTATCAAAAAATAAGTGCACATTGGTTTTATTGAATGATGTCGCTCGAGATAAACTTGTAGTTTGTGGAGATCGTATAGAAAGAGTTGGATAACGTTTAAGGAAATTTCCCAACCAATCTTCACCAGCAATCTCTTTTCTATCCCAAGTTGCAGGAATAGATTTATTATTTTTTTCGCAAACTCATATGCAAATTTTCGTGACTCATAGGGTGTGAATCCATAATAAATGTCAGCAGCTCTCTTTAGATAATTTTCCAAAGCAAGCTCCTCCTCGTCAGTGAATATTTGCCTATTCTTTATGTAGCCAACTGTCTCCAAAGTTAGTTGAGATCTCGACAATTCGGGATTGCTTTCAATTTTTTTCTCATATTTACAACGTGGCGTTAAAGTGTTTTATACGGTATAGCAAATTCTTTGGCTGTCGAATTAATACTTCTTTCATCAAAAATTAGTTGTTGACATGCTCTATCCATTACATCTTTGGGTGTTTTGCCGCGATTTGATTTTCGTTTATACGTCCGCATCGTACTAAAACAAAAACATACCTACAATACATACAATATACACTAATTCTGTTTAATATCTAGTTTACCAAAAATTTTATGGGGCAGGTTGACTAGGTAGTCAACCAGCCCCCTTATAAATTAGTCAACCTAACCCACACCGCCTTACAATTTTTAACCATGTGCTATAACCTTAAAATGGCGCGTACATAAAAAAACTAAGGCGGCATACAAAGATCAACAATCAAACATTCGTATTAAACACTTTGATGAATAATGGCAAAAATTAAATAGGCCCTACAGCATATAAAATTACGACAAAAATCTTACTTACGTGTCTTGTTTTTCAACAATACACTTTCACTGACAAACAACGTGCGTCTGCGACACGATGTTCCTGGCAACTAAGCGGAGGAAGATAACAGATGCTCCTACCCAGAGAAATGGGAGGGGAAATAGAACTCGCTTCCCCTATGCGCAAAAGGGAAGATTTTGAATGTCGCCATTTTTGCAGTTCAAATGTCAATCAGAAGCGCGGAATTTAAAATTCAAATGATTTTTTAATACATAACCTCCAATTTCCTTGTTGTTTATTATCAAAGCTTGCGTAGCTAGAGTTATTTTGTGTTATGATTAAGTGTGGAAAATCAATTTAAAACAATTAGAAGACAAAAAAAATGAAATATGTAATATGGAAAAGAGACGAACTTTTAATTAGCTATTATTTTAAAATTGTTGACATATAAATCATAGACTTTTACAATTTAAAATAGTTTATAAATTTGTTTGATGCTAAAATATGCTATTATGACAAAGCTATGTATATTTAGATTCAATATTTTACATTGTACTGTAATCCATAGTGTATAATAAAATAATATAATAGTGGATCTTGTGTTGCAAAGTTGTGTTATTTAGTTAGTAGGCAGTTTTTCACTTTCTTGTAATTACCATTTCTGTAAAACTTGGTGTTTGTAAGAGTATCAACAAATAAATAAATAAAATATTGTAATCATAATTTTAATATGAAAAAAGTAGAAACTTAATTTTGCTTTTAATGAATAACTAAAAATATTTTTGGCCATTTAAGAAAAAAATGGTCTAGATAGCTTTAAAATGCTACGATTTATTCTGTAGCCTTACAAAATTAATCTATATAAATGGTAATACTTCAAATATTTTTCACTAAACTCCATTTTAACTTAGAAGGGTATGGGAAATTCATGAAAAAAGTATAAAATAAAACTAATAAACTGGTGCATTTATTATCGATATAAAACAAAAGTCAACATGCAATTAATTAAACTAATGTCAGATACAAAAGTTTTTTTCTATAAAAAATTTAGTTTAATAGTTAACGAAAATAATTTATATACTCAACTCATCTTATGGTTAACTGCTAAGTTAAATTTACGGGCTACAAATTTACTAACTAAAATTTTTATTAGTCAGTTTAATCTAAATAATATGCATAAATAACAAATGGGTGATGATTGTAAAGCTGAATTTATAGATTGACATTTTTGTTTCCGTTTGCCATTCGACGTTTTCAGTTAGAAGATGAAACAACAACTTTGAATTTGTCAATTTATAGTTTATGTTTACCATTCTCATATAAAATATCAGAAACTAAAACGGCAAACGGAAACAGAAACGTCAATCTATAAATTCAGCTTAAAAATTAACATTAAAGATCTATGCAATAGTAAAAATGCCATAAGCGTTATAAAAATAAGGACAGCAATCAACTATTGCTGTATAAACAAATCGTTGTGTGTAAGCAACAAAAAGGGGAATAATTGAAAGCGAGACAGAACTGATGACGCAGTGGCATTTTTACTATTGAATAGATCTCTACTGAAGACTGTCACTTAGAATTTTTTTCTATGAAAAAATGCTGTTTTTTAATCGTTAACATGAAGATAAAGTACTTCATTCTAGTATACTACATAGCGTTAAAAAGAGTAACTTTATAGCTTTTTTCACACTTTGAAATAGTTTTTTGTTTTAATGCCTACTACAAAAAACTTAAATATCAATTTATGCAATGTAACAGTAAATGCGACATCAACTGAACCAAACAGTCAAGTTACCTTTGATTTTGTCATTATTTCCTTTAGTTCATGTGTCACTAGTTTTAAAAATTGACAGTTTTCGAATAAATTTAATAGAAATTATTGAAATTTAATACTAATAATGAATTTGGATGACTAAGAAACTGAAAAGGAATTTATACTGTTTTAGTATTATTTCTACAAAAAGTAAATAGACATACAATGTCTCTTAAAAAATAAGAAGGCTGTGATTGAACTAGGTGTTTATCAATCAAAAATGACCAGAATATCGTAATAAACGGATCTTTTCAGTAAAGGTAAAACAGTATATAAGCAAAGAGCACATAAACTGTTTTACCTTTGCAGGCAAATGCTGTGCATTTATTATTAAAGTACAATTAAAGTTATACATACAAATAATTCTAATACCAAATATGAAAATACAAATGTTTAATCATATAAAAATTAAGCTTAACAGTTAACCAAAATGCGTAGAGAATTTTGCATCCTACCTTTAAACATAAAAGTCAAACCTAAAATTAATTTTAATGAACAAAAACATAACTTGGTAAAAACTCGAGTATTTTAAATTAAAAAAAAAGTTTTACATAATAAATAATAATTATTGGTGGTTAAATAATATCAATTTGTTTAATTCACGACGTACATTTAGATCTTGAATTTGGGATGTATATCTCTTTGCAATGTTATAAATTCGAATTTTACAGTAAGTTGAAACAATATTTTTAATTAACCAAAATCCATGATTTTCCTCGTCAGCTGCTGTTTCAGAAAAATGGTTTATTAAATTTGGAAAAAGCTTCTCATAATCCCTATAAAATTTCTGACTTATTGCTAATGTTAAAGTGGAAAAAAATTATCTTCAGATGGAATTTTATTATTGGTAATATGCATCAGTCGTCTTATTGTTTTTTCTGCCAACAAACAAATTTCTACCACACTTTCTGCTGGTACAATCAGACCACCTGAAAACGAGTTTATAATTAGTTACAGAAAAGAGTTAGATATTTTATTAGGACAGGCTTAACCATAAAAAACAAATGCTATTGAAAAACTAATAATTAAATTGCTAAGAATGAACTTACCTCTGTCCTTCTGCATGAGTAGTCTATATCTGTGAATACTTTGTAAATCATCTCTGCTTTTGAAACATTCCAGGATACATTCTACACAATGAGATGATCTACTTAGCATTTTAACAACAAATCCAGCAATATACGTGACAACATTAATAGCTAGATCTGTCAAGGGTAAATATTCAGATATTACATCAAAATTATTTACGGTAACAGTTTCAGAGGCATCAATGTCATACTTTCTACAAAGCCCGACATCAATTTTCACTGATTTTTCTTTAAAAGTAGCATTTGAAGTGCTTGGGACCTGTAGTACTGTTGTAGTATCTAAGACTCTACAATTACCACTCTTTCCAGTTATTCTAGAGTGCAGTAATAGTTTTTTGAATGTTCTGACAAATTGCAGAGCACTGGGATTGTTGTTCCAACCATTGCGACTTCTAAAAGGTTACCATAATATTAATGGAAAAATAAATAACATTTATAAACGTCAAATTGGATACAAAAAACTAATAATATAAATAAATCTGAAACTCTGTTTGGTAAATCTATGCAATAAATACTAATTCAGGTTTTTCAGAAATATTTTGTGCTCTTCCTACAGAGATTTCTAAATACAAAACTTTTTAACCTTCAAGAATAATACTTTTCTATATACAGGGAGAAATACAATTGCATAAAGAACTGAATTTGAATTGAAACTCCCAAGCAGATGTTGCCATTTGTAAAATATTTATTCTGTATATTAGTATATTGTGTTTGAACACTGTAAAAACAAGCTATATTTATTATGAATAACAATATCAAATTTTTCTAATATAATGCCAATAAAAGTTTATAAACAGAGTTACCATTTTCATTTCATACCAATATCACAAAATTAATTTTAAAAAATCTCTATCTTGCAGTTCTTCTTTATGTAAGTGCAATAATAATTATTCACAAAAATACAATAGAACATACCTTACAGAACAAAAATAAGTTTCCAAATGGTCCTGACTAAACTTGTAAGTTAATAGGTATGACAATCGTTTATTATTGACAAACTCATCAAAGATGCCACAGACAGACATGGCACTTATTGCAAATCCTACAAATGGGGTTTTTTGGGAGTAATCCATAAGGACCTTCCTGCAACATCTGTACATTTTAATAAATACTGAATTCCATTTGTTAAAAATGGTCTCCAAATATGTTCATTGCACTTTCTTAAAGGTCCTTTAAATCCTTTACCCCAAGGACTTTTGGAATTAAGAATGTCAAAAAGACCATCCAACGTTTTAATAAACTTTGTGGTTGCTTTGCAGCCTTTAAATTGGGGCAAGTGCATTTCCTCATCCAAAAATTGAAGAGCATCTGCTGTACTTCTGCTAAATGTTTGAGCAGCCAAATATACCTAAAAAGGTAATAAACATACAAACATTCGTATAAATTAGCTGCTGGAGAGTTACAAAGAACCCACCATTATTAGTTTATACTAGCTTAACCAAAGATTATGTTGGGAGATATTCATAAAGCAAAAATAAAATAGGTTGAGGAAGTGCTAATGCATATTTTAGATGAAGTTTTAGGCTTTAAATAATTGACATCAACAAATTTTAAATATTAGGTCAAGATAATTAAGTAAACAATAAAGGTGACCAAAAAAATGTGTATTTAAATATGACACTAAGCTACACCTGGGTCTAAATATTTAAACCCCCAATGGGTTTAGTGCACTATTACAATCATAAACTTGTTGATGGTTTGAGGTTTAACTTTGTATTCTATTTGCTAAACCACAATCAGGTTTATCATTTTAATAGTGGTTATGCCTGAACCCATTAGGGGTTTATATATTTGGACCCAGGTTTAGCTTAGTAAATCTGACTGTAAAGTTTAAGTTTAAGCATTTTTTCCAGAAATAATAAATGAAATTAATATTGATCTTTTGTAAAAGTTTTGAGAAACATATTTTAATTACCTTACCTTCATTTTTTGTTTAAACCATTCAATATGTGCCCTTTTAATTTTATTGCCAAGGAATAAGCCTTCCTCCTCTTGAATTTCATGAAGATTTTTAATATATGTCCAACTTATTATCTGACCATCAGGATCCTTTATGTCTATAAGGTTGGCTAAAGTGTTTCTTCCCAATTTTAACATATGACAGGCATCAAGAATAGCAAAAACTTTTGCAGACTCATCTGAAGGATGGCTAAAGTATGTTTTCATTTGGAAAATATTTTCGAAATCACAGCCTAATTCTTTTAACATTGAAAAATTTGCAGACGGTCCATCACATGTTAGTGAGGTGATTGATACACCCACTTCATGTAATCGAGTTAAACTTTCATTAACCACATTAGCTTTTTCTCTGGCAGAGAGGCCTTTAATTAAGAAATAGGCAATGGGAAGTTTCCAGTATGCTTGAGTAGCAACAACCATTATCACAAGCACTTCGGAAGCAGGTTGCAGTTCATCATTTTCTGTAGGTATACCAATGTTTATGTATCCCCACATTTTTGTTCCATCAAATTCAATTTGTTTTCTGATAGACATTTCATCAAGCATCAAAGAACAAATAAGCTCTTTTCCATTTTCTTTTGCCTCATCAGATTTCATTTTGAGTACCTCAAAAGCTGGATTAATAAAACCAGGAGAACAATCTAAGTTGCTAAACCATTTTCGTAATGTACTTTGATGTGGAAGAGCTAATGCAAATTGTTCTCGAACATGCTCATAAGCTTTATTTGAGTAAAACTGGAGAGTTGCTGCAAACTCTCTTAAAGGAGCAGGATATGCTTCATGAGTAGTGGATTCATTTAGAATATTTTTTAAACATCGAGCCATGAGCAATGCTGGAACGGTATCATAGCTTTTTGTAGATGTTCAATAGCATTATCTGAAAGCAATTGCTCTTTTTTTAAAGAGTGTACAACTGCTTTTAAATTAGACACCTTCTCCTTTAACTTTCTGATTTTAGACCTAGCTTTGTATAATTTTCTTCTGGTGACATGCTGTTTATTTTCTAAATATTCCACCTTTCTTCTCACTCTAGATGGTGAAGCACTAAAATAAGTAGGCAATTTGTACTTTATCTGATGTAAAAAACTACTATTCTAAAAATTTCCAGCCAGATTCACTAAACTTAAACCTGGGCCTCAAATTCTGGGCCATAAGCACTATTAAAGTAATAAACCTAAGTGTGGTTTAGCAAATAGAATACCAAGTTAAACCTTAAACCATCAAAAGATTTTTCATTTTAATAGTGCTTATGCCTAAATCCATTGGGGGCTTCAATATTTAGACCCAGGTTTAAGCTTAGTGAATTTGGCTGTACATGTTTTTTTTCATTAAGTACTTAACTAAATTTACAAAAAAAAATTGGTTAAACCAGCTCATATAGGTATTTTTATGGTTAATTTTCTTAGTAGATTGAGATAAAATGTCAGAAAATATACAGGGTGTTTTAAAAAACATGGAACAATGCTTAATGATACTTTTTAATATTAATTTTAAATTAAGTACTGTAGTCTCGTATGCAGTGGCACAGGGGGAGTTATGTTTTTGTTAGTTAAATTATAATATCATCTTTGTTTAAATTTAAAAACATAAATTAAATGTGTTATACTGCCTGTCCAAGAATATATGTTATAGGAGAATAAAATATTTGTAATTTTAAGATGACATTTGAGAAATACTGATTTTTTTATAATAAAACAGCTGTTTATAAAACAATATTGTAGAATAAAAACCTTGGACTTACATTATTTTATTGCCAAATTCATAAGAAATGCTTGATTTGTAAAGCATTATACTTAATAAATGTTACTTTTTAGCCTTTCTACCAGCTTTTCATATAAACTTTTGCACAATAATAATAATAATAATATAATTATAAAGAATAAATTTTTGTACATATATCTCAGCCTTGGAACTCTTTTTAAAACAAGCAAAACATATCAATAAACCATTTAAAATTATTAGTTCGTTCATGTTTTCGGCAACACCTATTCTGGGACGGTGTAAGTACCTAATAATATTAACGTTTTTGTACTAACCTGTAACTATGCATTTCTTTTATAACTGTACATCTTCTACGTTTGGTACTACTGTCAGTACTAGAGCTACTTTGGTGTTGTTGAACTATAACTGACATATGTCTTTTATGCTTATGAGAACTGTCTGAACTAGTACTGGAAGCACTTTTGGAGTACTAAAATTTTTAAAGTAAAAACTTGAGTGATTTATTAAAATTTTTAATAAAGCATAAAAAGAATGTATTAGTTATTGTAAAAGCACTTTTCTGTAATATTTAGCATTTAATATTATTCTTTTTTTTCCTTAAAAAGATTAATGGCTATTATGTGCTTCTGACCAAAAGTAAGCATACTACATTTCACTTATACAAACTAATCAAATCGTTTTGATTAAAATGATCGTTTGAATATGCCTATCTCTATATTTATCTATATCTTAAGAAAACAATATTGTTATACAAAAAGAACTAAAATCAACAACATGTCTGTAGAAAAAAATACTAAAAAAAATAATACTAACAATTAAAAATAAAAGTAAACTAATTATAAAACATACCTCATCTTTCGCTTTAAAGTTTTAAGTTTGGTTTCTTTAGTCACATTCTCGGTACTTATATTAGCTGATAAATTTGTAGCTGACAAATCTGTAGATATCGAAGATAAAGACTCCATTTTACTGGCATCTTTACTCGATGAAGACAGGTTTTTTCTTGTGAAAATAAAGATGGAACAGCATTTGCTTTTAAAAACCTTTTTTCTCCTCCAGCATAAACATAATCAGTTTTTTCAAAGTGCTGAGAACAAACCTTTTGTTCTTTGACCAAGTCCAATCACCCTCTATACCCAGTGCAGTAAGCCACAGCTTTTGTAAGTCTACCTGCTTGGGGAACCTAAAAAATTTAATTAAAATTATAAATTAAAATATTTGGGGCAAATACACCTAACCTCTAAAACCATCAAAGACCTCGGATTTTTTCTAAATGTCATTAATGATAAGTTAAAGAGCTTAAAATCAGATTTAGGTGTTGAAATCGAGATTTATAAATCCACAGGATAATCAAAGCCCAAAATGTACAGGATTTGATCATCTAGTTTGATAAGGTAATCATAGGTGTTTATTTTGAGATTTTATATCCAAAATTTGGGATGGTCCCTTATAAATGCTGATTGTGAAATAAACGTACTTAATAATATAATATTTGTAAATATTCAACGTTTCTTCTTTTTATTTTTTTAACTAATATACCTAACACACTACAATATCTATTAAAAATCATAAAATCAATGATCCTTTATAATGTACAAGACCGCTTTTTCGATTTCTATTATAAAATTAATATTTTTAATGGTTCATTTTTACGTCAGGCTCCTATTTTGTTAAATTTTATACGATTTTTTTTCTAAGAATGTTGAGTGAGGTTACATTAACTTTAAAAAAATAGGATTCTTTGGCTAAAGAAGTGCATATTTTTTTATTAATACAATTTTTTTCTTCTCTCCCAAAGTGACATAGGCCCTGCGATTCCATACTAAAAATTAAATAAAAAAAAGATACTTACTGATGAAACATAATGCCGGATGGTTTTGCCGCCATTCGAATATAGTTCTTGCATTCTTTAACCGAACACGACATAATGGTAAAGGTACACCTACCAAAAATCCACAACACGAAAGAAAAAAGTTAGTTCTGGATCCACAATAAACACTAAATTAGAAAAAATCCACTATAAACAATCCAACACAAAATACGAAACACTGTTCTCGCTGTTCTCCCTTGTAATTAATAGGGGAAATGACATTTGGGTTGCAAGATGGCAGCGCCCATTGTGTCCCCGAAAAATTGGATGCGCACTCGTCTATGAGCATTCTATTTCCCCTCCCATTTCTCTGCTCCCACCTAATCGGCCGGCGCAAGGCGTTTACGTAGCTTGCGTTTTTGACAGTTAGTCTACCTGCCCCTATAGTCAACCATCCCCGGTCTCCCCTAAAGGTATAAATTAAACGAATTGAGGGCCAATATCCTCGAGCTGTACTTAAACCACTTGAAATTTGCATGCATCCTGGTAGAGAATAGCTCATGTCGTAAATAAGTTTTTTTCTGCACATATTTCTTTTTTGTATTATAACACAGCACTATCCAAGTAATTGTAATAGTCATAGAGATGAATGTGTCCCTGTAGATTCAGATGCATTGGCTGACTCATCGGCTGAAATATTTGACGATGAGGGAGATGACAACATCGGAGACGAGGGAGACAAAGCCATATTTTACCTTACCACTCTGATAAACAGCTATTTTTCGACTAAATCATTATGCTAATTAAAGGTGGCGTGTCAATTAAGCGGCTACAATGGCTATAGCCGCGCGGCTCTTGCAGTACGACGGCAGCGGCCTATACGAGTGTCTATTGCGCGATTTCGGCCGCTTTTGCTTTGTATAAGTTTCAATTTGCTAGTTTGCAGTAAACTGTCATGGAGGAAGCAGTGGCCTTGTGGTCTGATTTAGAGAACGAAGAAGACGACGAGGAAGACCTCTTATTATTATTACTTGCGAATTCTTTAAGAAGCAGCCCTAATGAGATTTTTTGTACCCGAGGAGAAGAGGGTTTTGAAAATATGTTGGTTCGAAGGCATTTATTACAAGACGAAAACAAATTTCGAAGTTTTTATCGAGTTAGCATCAATCAGTTTAATTTTCTTTTAAGTCTGATTAAGAATGATCTAAAAAGCATTCATGTGGACTAGTTAGACATCCAATAAGTCCGGAAGAGAAACTAGGGGTAACACTAAGGTAAGTTTATTTTCTTTTTATATAATAAATGTTTACATTTATTTTGAACATATCATATTTATTTTAAATTGAAAAAAGTCAAATTTGAATCTAAAGTGTAATTATGACCTTGAGGTACGACTTCTGTAGGGGAAGGTTCAGGAGAAGTGACTGAATGTATGGATAAACCGGTGGATGGTCGAGAGTATTGTGATATGTCAGAAGGTCCGGCTGGTAAATCGTATGTACTCGCAGGAGATCGAATGGGATAGATGGGAAGAGTAGTAAATGATTGTGGCGCGACATGCCTAGGGGATGGTGACTGCTGCAGTTCCATCAATTCCAAGTCACTAACAATGCGACAAATTTCCATTTTAGCTTTTATCTGCGAAGATTGCGAAAGCTTTTTGACAGATATAGCCATACTTCTGAAAAATACATCAATAGCATCTTCTTTCACTTTCCGAGTTTCCAGTGCATTAAGTAATCTTGCTTGATTATCTGATCTTTCGTCTCTATTCCTTTGAAGCACATTAAAAATTTGTTCCGTAGTAATTTTCTGACGTTTTGAACCATTTCGTTGCACTATTTCCTTTTGAACTGGTCGCTCTTCTCTAAAAAGTTCCTCTCTGTCTGATTTGTTTGCTTTCTGCTCATCGTTATTAGGTCCTGACAAATTTCTTTTTGATAAAACAGTTTTTTCCGATGGGTTCTCTTCTTATTTTTCATTTATGTCAGAAGTATTATCGTTGTCTTCTTCGCAGCTAACGTCTAGCCCATTTGGATTCGGCACGTTTGAAGTGCTCCTGAAACGAGTGACAATAGGAGTTACTAATTTATAATTTTAGCTTCAGTGAATATACAGGGTGTCCAGTAACTCAACCGACAAACTTTATGGGGTGATTCTACAATAAAAAATAAGAAAAAAACTTCATATAAACATATTTTATGTCCTAAACGTCTAAGTTTTTAAACTACAGGGTGTTAAAAATTTTAAAAAAATTATTGTGTTTTTATCTAACTTTTATACCAATTAAAATATTTTTAAAAAATTTGAAAGACATCTCCTATGCATCAGAAGATATTTTTTGACCTAAAAGAAAAAAATTAATTTTTGCCAGTGTCGTCCACAAGGGGTTTAGGGTAAATATTTTTAAGAAAAAAATGGTACGCCACTGAATTTTTTAAAATAAAAATTCTTTTAAATCCCCGTTTAGTTCAGAACAAATTTGATCTCTTGACTTTTTTTGTTTGATAACCGGTTTTTGCATAAAAAAATAAAAACCATTTTTAGCATGGTCATTTCGTATTGCTAATATAAAATTCTACAATTAAAAATAAGTTTTTTTATTTTTTATTATAGAATCACCCCTTAAAGTTTGTCGGTTGAGTTACTGGACACCCTGTATATCTACTCACTTTCGCTCCGATTCCACAGTAACCAGAAAGAATAGCGCATCTTTGAGGTACCATTTTGAACCTTTTGCGCTTGTTGCGGAGCCTGTTGGCAGCTTATCGCGTTTACGTCTGTTGTATGTATCACGAATGTTCTTCCAGCGTTTTCTGCAATCGTCGACTGTAAAAAACGAAACAAACATTTATTGTATCTATTTTAGATACTCTTAGAGTTGCTTTATTATTTTAAATTGGTAAATTCAAAATATTTTGTTCGGAATAAAAAAATACAATATCGGTTCTATTAAAATACTTTCCAAATAATCTATAACTTTTTATTTTCAGATTCATTGCCACAGGGAGACGTTTGCCTCTTTATCTTTCTCATTTCGAATATCACCTGGATACATTAGCCGCATTGTGAAGTTGGTACTACGCCTTTTACGACAACGACTTCCACCTATATTTATGCCAGTGCCCACGATAGAACATCATTTGAATAGATCAGCAGAGTTTTCTCATAAATGGAATTTTCCCAATTGCGTTGCAGCTGTAGACGGAAAGCATGTGCGTATATTTTGTCCCGGAAGAAGTGGATCTTTATTTTATAACTATAAAGATTTCTTTTCGATTGTGCTGTTGGCGTTTGTAGATGCTAACTATAAATTTATAATGGTTGATGTTGGATCCTATGGTAAAGAAGGTGATAGTGGCATATTAGCCAAATCCAATCTTGGGCGATTGATTAATGATTCAACATTTTATCCTCCTCCATGTACGCTGCCCAATTCGGATGTTGCTCTGCCTTATATAATTGTCGGAGATGAGGCTTTTCGATTATCAAAACATGTTATGAAACCATTCACTCGGAACGTTGCTTCTTTGGATGTTAAGAAAGCAGTATTTAATTACAGACTCTCGCGAGCAAGAAGAGTTTCAGAAAATGCTTTTGCCCTTTTAAGCCAGGTGTTTAGAATATTCTATCAACCAATTGCTGTAAAACCAGAAGTGACAGATGATTTGATTATGACAGCCTGTTGTATTCATAACATGCTTCGAGATTCTTTTCTTGAAGACAATAAGCTGCTTCTTAAAGACGTAAATCTGAATGATGTACCAACCAAAAATATGATATCTATACGTGGAACTGGTGGATTTGCCAATGCTGAAGGGTTTGACGTCAGGGAAGCATTTACTCATTATTTCAGCAGTCAAGAAGGCGCACTTTCGTGGCAAGAAAAACAGTTAATAAAACCGATATTTCTAATAATAATAAATAATAATGTTGTTAAAGGTAATATTTGTTTTATTAACTTACCTGATTGCTTCAAAATTTCTGCAATTTCCTTTCACACCTTGTCTTTTATATTTTGATTTTTATAATGTTTATTCTTTGCGTCATATAAACTGGGATGTTGCCCTACAAGTTCACATAACAAAGAGTCATCCATTTCTTTTCAAAAAATTTCACCAAACACGTAGTTTTTATTAAACCTGTCGCGACGGGTCTCGCGGCTAGACTGCTATTTTATCAGCCGTGTCGCTAGAGTCGCGGCAGCCGCTACTGTCGTCGCGCTGAAGTCGCGTAATTGACAACGAAAGCATATATTTTAATGTAATCAGTGAACGATACAAAGTCGCCAGAGTCGCGCGTCTGCAGCCGCGCGGCTATAGCCGCTGTAGCCGCTTGATTGACACGCCACCTTAAAGGTTAAATTTTAACGAGCCATACATAAGTATGAACGCATGCGTAATTAAAATAAAAAAGGTATACATTTATTTAGGCAATATCGTCGGTATCTATCCAGCCATTATGGCTATTATCGAATCCTAAGTATTTTACAAATAATTTTTTACCCTTGCGTTTTAATACCTTTTCTATTAAATACACATCAGGTTGGGTTGTCTTTTGTAATTCTTCAGTGTAAAATCCCCCTTTGATTGGTTGACCATTTAAATCTTCTAATAAATAGGTCGTTGGGTAAGTAATGCGAACGCGGACAATTCTAAATAATTCTGTGGTCCAGTTCGGCGTATAGCCCTTTGAAAAAGCATATTTTGCCTTACTTATTCGTACAATGTCTCCTACTTTAAATTTTTTCTTATCAGCAAGTTTTAAATGTGCAAAAGCCCTTTGAAATATTTTCCTTTCATTGTGTTTGTTTACATCGATTGGTTTAACACCTATTGTACGATGTGTTGTTCGATTTATTTCATTTGTTACCTCTGATAGGATATTTACCCATTTATACGAACCATTTAAACTAAATAATTTATAGAGCTTAGATTTTAACGTTCTTATAACTCGCTCAGCAATCGAAGCTTTTTTATACTAAATGTAGTATAATGATTTATACGATATTTTTGCATTAGTTTGGAAAATTTTGTGTTTAAAAATTCGGTACCTTGATCTGAAGTAAAATTAACCGGACGTCTACTTCCAGCTTCTTTAAATATCTTGATCATGGCATTAGTAACATCACTGGCAGATTTCGATTTTTAGCGGTTTTGTCCATAAATATTTAGAAAAACAGTCTATCACAACAAGTATAAACTTATATCCATTGTTAAATCTGCTAATATTTGATAGGTCAGCTAGATCACTTGCCCAGATATCGTCAATCGCTTTAATTATAATTCTTCTGCGCCGGAAATTTTTTCTAGCCGGTTTATGTAACTCGTTAACTACCTGCTCCTTAGCCTTAGTCGCATATTTTGCATTATTCTGACGTTTTCCTTTAACCATGTTTGGTTTATTTAATTATGTTTTTTCAATATTATTTATTCTATTTTTTAATTCATTAAGAGAATTCGATACTTGTAAAAGATTATTAATATAAATTTGAAACCGTTTATCAATGATATCGTTAATGTGCTCTTTTACAAATGATAATATTTCTGCTTTCCACTCCGTATTATATATTGTTTGAATTTCCTGAAAATTGGCGTCTAATTGATTACGGATTAAGCTAGAGACTTCACTTTGAATGGTATGTATTTTCTGTACAATTTTTTGATCTATTACGTTATCTGATAAATTTTGAAGTTTTTTTGTAAGCTTATTTTTTATGTCGTCAAGCAATGATTTATTTACCGCATCTGAGGGTTCAGAGGCTAACTTAAGATTAATTATCTTATGATTTCGTAAGTCATAGTCTCCAGTACGAGTAAAATATATTTGATTAAAATTATTTCTCGATTTATAGTAAGGATTTCTTTCGGATCCCAATGTATGACCGAATTTATCAACACTCATTTTAAGACTAACCTAATATCTATAAAGTTCTTAATTTTATTTACTAGTTGAGATAACACCTGCTTCTTCTAATTCACTTATTATACTATTTATCTCGTTTTGATGCGAATTATTCCCAGCCGCCTTACTTGCAAGAAGCAATCGTAATCTATCAACAATTTCATTAATGTCATCGAACCAAATATATTCTATAGAATTGTTATTATACTTTACGGGGCGGAGGAAAATTCGGCACCAACATAACAGGTATATTATTTCGACAAGAAAACTGGGCACCAAGAATTTTAGGGTCGGTATATGTTACAGGTAAATTCGGCACCGTTATGCAGGTACTTACCTACTTGGACATTTATAAATAAGGTGTTTGGCTCATTTGAAAGTGTTATTAATTGAAATGTAAATAAAACAACGATGTTGTTTTGGAATTATGTTTATTTAAATTCAAATTGCAAATAATATTTACATGGTTGAGGAATGATACGATGTACATTTTACAAATTCTAATCTAGATAAATTTCTCAAGTTATAATTTTCTGTTGCGCTCTCTAAGAATTTAAGTTTATTCTTAACATCCTTATCCTTAATTTTAACAGGAATATGCAAACTTTGAATTTTTAAATAAGTATCAATTTGAAACTCTTTTAATTTGTCAATGAAAATATAAATCGACGGATGAGTGGAATAAAAGGAAGAGTTAAATTGTGAGTGGAAAGACTCACATGCGTTCGTTGTACGAATAAGAGAAGGCAAATTGTCAGCCCATATATTAGGTGGAAATATAGCATTATCTCCAACGTACATTTCTATTAAATAATCGGCATACTGATCTACAAATGTATTTTCTGGCTTATAGGACATTAAATCAAAAACGAAGCAGTCTTCAACTTCTTGTGGATTTAAATAAGTTAAACCAAAGGTATGTCTAAGCCATTTACCTACTTCTGAGTCCAAATTTTTGTAATGTGTTTCTAATCCTAAGGATTTAATTTTCCTAAACCATGCTTGGTGTAAGTGAAAGCGACAACCGTTAATATTTACATTTGGCCAAACGCTGTCGATAGCTTTATGTATAGCAATTTCAAAGTCTACAAATATTTTACATGGTTCAAAATATAATTTATATCTGTCTAAAATATTAGTCTTCAACAACAAAAAAGATTTTTATAAGTTTCAGTAGTTTTGTTAGGTAGCAAACAATAAAGTAGTTGCATGTAATAACCGTTTTGTAATCCATGAATTGTAAATAATTGAAAGAAATATTTAGTACAATGCGAAAATGTCCCATCCATGTACAAAGTTGACATTTTACATAAAGTTTTTATATTGGATTCACACGAGAAGACAATAATGTTATTCTCGGGGCAATTTATAAATAAAAATGATTCACCTTTACTAGTAGCAGGACTGTATGTTTGGACAACTTTATGTACTTCCTCCATATTTTTCGGCAGCGCGGATGGTAGAATCTTGCGACGGCAATTGTAAATGTTTTTTCGTATGTTATTTACATCACTGAATGTTAAAGCTTCTGGAAGATTTGTAGAAAGATGTTTTCTAATTACTTTAGAAGGTTTCTCACTGATGTCTTCTTCGGCTTTGCGTTTACAAGCGTTTGAAATAATTTTGGAATGTAACTTCCTGATGTCAGCTTCATGATTATGTTGTAAATCGCTTCTTGAAATAGTTAAGTCAGGGCCAATAGTAAAAACTTTAGCGGGACATTTCAAATTCTTTTTACTGCACCTCCAATAAACTTCGCCGCTCTTCAACTCTTTAGTTTTGGAAAATAGATTATTTTCCAACGACAACAAATCGCATCCACGTTCACTTTTTATTAGAACCGGTACAGGTGTCATTTTAAAGAAAAAACAATACGAGACTGGACTATAGCACAAATTTAAATATTATAAAAATATATGTACGTATTAGCACTTCAAGATGAAATAGGAAACTAAAAACAATATTTCTAACTACCCCCAAATCCATATTTTCTACCTTCATTACCTGTAATTGACCCTCATTACCAAAACTAACCAAAGTGTACGGCGGCGCCCAATATTCCTAGTTCTTGCCAGGTACCTGTTCTCTTAACAGGTATAAATGGTCATTCAGTGCCGAATTTTCGCCCGCCGGCTTCACGGTACTGGTATGAACTCCTGTTCCAATATGAGAACGCTTTGAGATTTTTTTACTTTTTCTAGGCGGCTCTGGTTGATTTTCATCCTCGTCTTCGGTAGCGCCCCCTGTGAGAGGGCGAATTATATTCATCCATTTATAGTATCGGTTACCCTTTGATCGCTTTTCAGGGTCAAAATCTATTTTATGTACAGCACTCAATTTTAAAATACGCGAATAATTTCTTTTATCGTTATCAGTATATTTAGTCGATGCTGGTTCTTTTAAAAATAATAGCTTTTATAGACCATCTGTACCGGGAAACCGCTGATTATCTATAATAATATCTCCCGATTGTCGATCAAAATCTAAATTTGATTTACCGAGAGTCCAATTTGCATTTTTAGGATGATACCTTGGACCGAATGCATTATCTATATATTGTTCTTTAGTCTTATCTAAACTATCCATTAGATATCTTTTTGTTATATCTGAATACTTTTGAATACTAGAGGCAAAATTAGAATCGCTCGAATCGGATTCATATGCATAGGTATCTTCAAATTGCTCTTCTTCTTCTTCTTCCGATTCATCCTTTCCAGTTACAGGATATTGGATTTCTTCTTTTTCTACGGTTCATGTCTGCACTACAATGATCTGAATAAACATGTTTAAGGTTAAGGTCATCTTGATTAAAAAGAATTATAATATTAACGTTATCTCTAAGCAGGTATTTAGGAATACGAGTATAAGACTGACAAAGGTAAAAGCTATCTATAAACTTATGTCTTCTCATACAAAAATGTGCTTTAATTTTTTCCTGTTTCTCGCATGCAACATCGTCAAATATAAATACAGAATTTTCTTTGGCTTTGGATGGATCGACAACATCTTCATTGTTACTAAATGCGTTATAACTAATTTCGGGAATTTTTTCAATTACTTGTTTTAAGAGCTAATCTAAGACCGCAAGGGTTAAATAGTAAACTCAGCAATATGTTAGTTTTTCCACATCCGCTTGGACCGCATATTATAGCTCTTATCGTATCCGGAAGTAATTCACCATGCCTATTTCTTTTAGAAATATTTTCCTTTTCCCCTATATCATCCAAATTTATTATAGGAAGTTCAATATTCTGCTTAACTATTCGCATATTTTATATAGCACGTAAAAGATAAATAAATATAAATACGATATGATCGTTATGACAGTCTCATTCGTAATGATACATTATAAAGGCAAAGGTGTCGTAAATAGTTTAATAAATAATTTGAAATTCGAATTACATATTCCTAGTTACAAATTTTGTGGCCCAGGTACACATCTCGAAAAAGATTACCTCGCTGTGATATTCCAAAAAATAAGCTTGATTCAGCTTGCTGTGATCACTATATTTTTATTCTCATATATCAGAAAGACATCAAGCAGATAAAGTGTTGGAAAATCAATCTTGGAGTGTTGTAAAAGATAAAGATACCCCTTTTAAGGAAAAGGCAGCAGCTTGGTTAGTCACGACAGGAATGAAAATCAAACGGAAACTTGGAGTGTAAATCGGAAAACCAAGCAGCCAAAACACCGTCCTCTTGTTCGTCGACGTCGTCGTAAAGGAAGAAAACAAAATAACTCAAAGAAGGTCTTGCTAAGTAAAAAATTCTTAAAAATATCCAAAGTATGAGCGGAATGGGTGTAGGAAATCAAAAGGAGCAAATATGGGCGGCATTAAAAGCCGCCAGAACAGTTGTAAAAAATGCCGGGGGTAAAAAAATAAAAATTCCTAGAATAATTCCCATTCCGAAATCTGGTGGATTTTTACCCTTAATACCCCTATTTGCTAGTTTGAGTGCCCTCGGATCGTTAGCGGGGGTGCATCGGCCGTAGCAAAGACAGTTATTGATACAAAAATGCACAGAAAAAACTTGATGAGGAAAAATGACATAATCGAAGTATGGAGGCAATTACAGCTAAAACTAAAAATGGCAATGGTCTTTATCTCAAAAAACTTAAAAGCGGTTATGGATTATATTTAAAAAAAATTCAAAAAACTCCCAATAGAGCTACCCAAGCGAGCGTTAACAGATAAAGATATAATTCATTATGCCAAAATCTTAAAGCTTAAAAATTTTGGCGATGTTTTTATGCGGAATACACTACCAAGTTTTCCCAAAGCAAACGAATGTGCAGTTGTAAATCTTGATATCAGCAAAGGTAAAGGAACTCATTGGGTGGCTTATAAAAAAAATGGAAAAAATGTTACATACTTCGACAGATATGGAAACTTAAGACCTTGTTTAGAATTAATTCAATATTTACATAATTGTAATATTTCGTATAATTTTTATGATTTTCAGTTTTACAACCCTTATAATTGTGGTCATTTATGTTTGGAGTTTTTGTATAAAATGAATGAAATAAATTAAATGTCCGTCAGTCATGTCTCAGACGTTTACCTTTAAAGGTCGTTCTAGTGTTCTTTCTGCTAATTTTTATCCCCCGATAATTTTAGAACCCAATTATCAATATTCTTTAGCACTTATTGGTTTTTTTACATATAACAGTATTTCGAATATTGAAGAGGGGTGCAATAAATTATATTACACAAATTTGCGCGATAATTTGCAAAAGGAATTATCAATTACGATACCTACAGGTGCTTATGAAATTGCCGATATTGAAAAATATCTTCAGTCTCAACTAGGTGATCCAACAGCCAGTATCCACGAACTTAACGAATATTTTCACTTAAACCGAATAACAATACATTAAAGAGTGATATAAAATCAGTTTTTCAAATTAACTTCACGAAAGAGGATAGTATTGCACCTCTCCTTGGATTTTCCAAAAAGATTCTTGAACCAAACGTGTTGCATAAATCAGATTTACCCGCTAACATCACAAAAGTTGTGACCATTGGAGTGAAGTGCAATATAATTTCTGGAAGCTATTATAATTCTGATAATTCACACATTTTATGCGAATTTCAGTTTCACAAGAATTTACTCTTCATATACCGGTACAATTTTTATTTAGTATATTTTCGAATTACAAACGCGTAATTGCCGGTAAACATACATTTAGATTTTTTCGCTCAAGGACAGATGATAATTGTTACCAAAATACCACTACTACGGGGACCAAAAAGGCCTCTTTAAATATTTCGACCTTAGAATTAAAGGTTAAGCATGTCTATCCAAATGATGCCTTAAAATTACGTTTGCTAGAAGAAATTTCCCAAAATAAGCCAATATTAATACCGTTTAAACAATTTGAGCTACCTTTCGGAAATCATATTTTGGAAAGGACTATCCGGAACCTTTACTTGATTATGCATCGTTTATGAACAGGACTTTATTTGTTATTGATACCTCAAGACAACAAAAAACTATTAGACAGAACACGGTGGATATAAAACTCGAATTTCAAGGTCATGAAAATTTAATGACATTAAGGTTTACTGTTTAATAATACATGACTGTATTGTTGAGTATTTACCTCTTAGTGGGTCAGTAAGAAATATGATACAGTGGGGGGGTAATTATAAAATTGATAAAAATCTGGAAATTAGATTTATTTGATTGTTAATGTAAAGGGTGCGGCGACTCCCCCTACTCATTGAGTCCTCAGGTGTTCTCAGGGCTGCCAGGGCGCGCGAGCGCACCAGGCATGGTCCGGATAATGCGCCGCTACGTGCCTTTGATCTTAAATGTTCCCGCATACTTCTATTTATTTTCCCCTTTTACCTTGGCCATGCCAGAGTCGCGCATTCGCTCGATCACGCTCCTTTCGCCGAATTTCGAGATCCCAATCCATATTTTCGGCAACTTCGGTTGTTAAAGTGAAATCTGTGATATAACTGTCTTCCAAATCCGCAATAGAATATGTAGGAGAGGTTGAAGCCGGGTCGACTACTTCGACCTCCCTAACCAACTTAGTGGGGCCCTCAAAAAATATGCCGTCACTTGCCATCGCCTTCGAAGGTGGGTGGTGGTTAAGGGGTCCTCCCCAACAACCCTGCATTCACCTTCTGCTCGGCAAGTGGCAGCATAATATTTTATGCCACCCCCAAGTTCGGTTTTTTTCATCCCTGTTGTTTTAGCCGAATGACGAGGCGCGTCCCGGGAGGGGTCTGTGCATTTTTGCCGAAACTTTCCCTCTCTCCCTGACCTCTTTCAAACACTTCTCAGCGCACTGTCTGGTAAAATATAGTGGTTTACCATCAGAATCCATGGTGGGCAAGCTCCCACCCAAAACGTGGGCCGCCCTCCTCCGGCGTTGCTCCCGTCGTTTCAAGGTATGGTACTTGGCCACCATGGCGTTCTTAACAACCTTTCCGGTTTTTGTTTTACGCCCCCCTGACATGACCTGTTCTACACCCCTTTGGGTCCTGTCGGCTGGGCGGCTCCCACCGGGAGCTACGGAGCCGACAGTGACCGGTTCCAGCTCAGCGAGCCTCCACCTGTCGTCTCTAGGTTCGCTAGGATTCATTCTTATGTTTTTTTTTATTAAATAAAAGATTTCTTTTTATTTTTCGATTTTTTTGTTTTATTTTTTCAAAGAAACACAATTACAATATTATTACAAATATTCCCTTTTACATCTATAAGTAAAAAGTATAAGACAAACTCGAAGTCTGGGTCTCAGTCGAATAACATATATTTAAACGTTACACGTGTTTCGCCCTCTCGAGCATCATCAGACCTACAATAAATAGGAAAAAACCTAATATATGTCAATAAAACAAATAAACTTAATTACATTTGAAACAATAAGACATTATTTAAACATAATAAAATTTAAAACACAGCACACTACATATTAAAATGACAACAATGAATAAGGTTAGATCTACGGCAAAAATTATAAAATAAAACAAAAATTAAAATTAAAAAGTTTTACGTCCACCGGGTTCGAACCCGAAACTTTTACATCTGTTAATTAGCTACTAATCTTTAACCCAAGTTACACCCTGCCTCTTACTTACTAATTACCCAAAGTTAACAATCCTCTTTAGTACAATAATTTATCCCCCCGTTTTAATATTTTTCGAATAAAAGAACAATTGAATACTAACAATTTCCTAAAAGACAACGATCTGCCTTTTTCGAGAGACTTTCCCTGGGCTAGTACTTCTTTTAGGGGGCCAATCCCCAACGGTCAAACAAAGTGTGGTTCCTATGATCCTCAAAATAGTTCCGACAAGCGGATGTAACTTCTGTTACTACTAAAACTAATATTTTACTTTGGACGGAAACTAAACAAACAATTTATGATTTTACTTTTAAAAAGAATTAAAAAAACTAAGTCCAAAAGTAATTTAAACCAAAAAAGAAAGAAGAAAAAATAATTATTAATTAATGACTAATTAAACAAAACAATTGAATTTACTGAAATTTCACTAATCAAAAATAAAAGAAATGAAAATTATTTACTTGAATTTATCGTCAACAAAAATAATAACCCTCCGAATCGTTCTCACCAAAAACGCATACCTTGGTGGTGACCCCGTATCGGCTGAAAGATCTTACTCTGACGCCGACCAAGCTGGAACTGAGCTGGATTCCAAAATACTCCCCCACTCAGATAACACTTTGGTGCTTCTAACGAAACACCAAAGTGATATCGAAAACATAAATGGAATCCCTCAGTTTCAGCGTTGAGTTTCACCACCTGTTGTCCTTTTTGTTACATTCTAATTTCCTTGGTTTTTTGATAGCTTACATAGCTTTACATTTTTTTTCTTATATTACCCCCTTAACAACTATTTTATCTATGCTAATTCAGCTATTGTGCTGGTGTCTTTCTCGAAACTAATGCTGCTAGGCTGCAAGTTTAGGATTAATTTTGCCGGTGTTGTTTGTGTTGCTGGTAATGTTTTTGATCTGTAGTATTTTATTATTTCTGTTACTCTTTTTGGCCATTCCCTTTCCGCTTCTATCAGCTTTCTTTTGATTTCGTCAAACGTTGACCAGTCGCTCAGTGGCGATCCCTCTCGTCTCATCACTAATTTTGTATTGGGAAAGACTTCCTTAATGGTGCTTGCTCTGGTTATCATGGTTCTATCCGCTACCACTACCGCTGGCTGGCCCCCGAACACGTCAATCTCCCTCTCGAGGAAACGCCTCACAACTTGCTGCGCTGGGCGTGCCTATCTCCCAGCACCCCAGCCAGCCACTAAACAAATCCCTGAAGGCCAGCACAGCCGATAACCCATCTCGGGTTCTATAAAATCCATCAATAACTGTCACTTGCACCACCTCAAAAGGCCTAAGGCCCTCCACAACTTCGTTTAAGGTTAGTTTTCTCTCACCACATATTGCGCATTTTTCGATTTCTTGTCTTGTCTCTGCTGCCATACGAGGCCAAAAGAATAACGTCGAGATTAATTCCACAGTTAGATCTTTGTTTAGATGGTTCGGTCCATGGTATTGGTTTATTATTGTTTTTCTGATTTCCCTTGGTGTCCATAATCTGTATTTTGTTGTATCTCTTTTATCTTCTACAAATAGTCTATCTGCGAATAGAACGAATGGTTTAAATGCTTCGTCTTTTTCAGCCTTTTTTCTAGTTGTCTTCTTATATCTTTTGTCGCTTTATCCGTCTCTTGCAGCCTAGCGCATTCTTGTAACGCGCTAAGTAATACGGTTGGCAAGGTGCCAATTTTTGATTTCAACCTTAAGGGTCTATCCATCAACTGTATTCCCGCCCAAGTTGCCATTATTAGTTCGTTATTCCTGTCCAAGTCTGGTAACGTATGGTCTGTCTGTGTTTCTTTATTTTCTGTATCCGGCCTGGGATCTTTTATGGGCGCTAACGCCTCATTTTTGCCAACTAGTTGGGCGCCATGTAAAGGGTGCGGCGACTCCCCCTACTCATTGAGTCCTCAGGTGTTCTCAGGGCTGCCAGTGCGCGCGAGCGCATCAGGCACGGTCCGGATAATGCGCCGCTACGTGCCTTTGATCTTAAATGTTCCCGCATACTTCTATTTATTTTCCCCTTTTACCTTGGCCATGCCAGAGTCGCGCATTCGCCCGATCACGCTCCTTTCGCCGAATTTCGAGATCCCGATCCATATTTTCGGCAACTTCGGTTGTTAAAGTGAAATCTGTGATATAACTGTCTTCCAAATCCGCAATAGAATATGTAGGAGAGGTTGGAGCCGGGTCGACTATTTCGGCCTCCCTAACCAACTTAGTGGGGCCCTCAAAAATATGCCGTCACTTGCCATCGCCTTTGAAGGTGGGTGGTGGTTAAGGGGTCCTCCTCAACAACCCTGCACTTCACCTTCTGCTCGGCAAGTGGCAGCATAATATTTTATGCCACCCCCAAGTTCGGTTTTTTTCATCCCTGTTGTTTTAGCCGAATGACGAGGCGCGTCCCGGGGAGGGGTCTGTGCATTTTTGCCGAAACTTGCCAGACGTTCGGTAAGTGGAGTCGGGGACCTCATCCCTTCAACTTGGCACCCACGCAACTGTCGGCAAGTCACGGCATCCGGCACAACACCCTCACCAAGGTCACCATAATCTTTCGGCCGTCCGGCGTTTTGGTTTCCTTTCCCTCTCTCCCTGACCTCTTTCAAACACTTCTCAGCGCACTGTCTGGTAAAATATAGTGGTTTACCATCAGAATCCATGGTGGGCAAGCTACCACCCAAAACGCGGGCCGCCCTCCTCCGGCGTTGCTCCCGTCGTTTCAAGGTATGGTACTTGGCCACCATGGCGTTCTTAACAACCTTTCCGGTTTTTGTTTTACGCCCCCCTGACATGACCTGTTCTTTCCCCTTTGGGTCCTATTGGCTGGGCGGCTCCCACCGGTTCGCTAGGATTCATTCTTATGTTTTTTTTATTAAATAAAAGATTTCTTTTTATTTTTCGATTTTTTTTTATTTTTTCAAAGAAACACAATTACAATATTATTACAAATATTCCCTTTTACATCTGTTAATTAGCTACTAATCTTTAACCCAAGTTACACCCTGCCTCTTACTTACTAATTACCCAAAGTTAACAATCCCCTTTAGTAAAATAATTTATCTCCCCGTTTTAATATTTTTCGAATAAAAGAACAATTGAATACTAACAATTTTCTAAAAGACAACGATCTACCTTTTTCGAGAGAATTTCCCTGGGCTAGTACTTCTTTTAGGGGGCCAATCCCCAATGGTCAAACAAAGTGTGGTTCCTATGATCCTCAAAATAGTTCCGACAAGCGGATGTAACTTCTGTTACTACTAAAACTAATATTTTACTCTGGACGGAAACTAAACAAACAATTTATGATTTTACTTTTAAAAAGAATAAAAAAAACTAAGTCCAAAAGTAATTTAAACCAAAAAAGAAAGAAGAAAAAATAATTATTAATTAATGACTTTAAACAAACTAATTAAACAAAACAATTGAATTTACTGAAATTTCACTAATCAAAAACAAAAGAAAAGAAAATTATTTACTTGAATTTATCGTCAACAAAAATAATAACCCTCCGAATCGTTCTCTGCAAAAACGCACACCTTGGTGGTGACCCCGTATCGGCTGAAAGATCTTACTCTGACGCCGACCAAGCTGGAACTGAGCGGGATTCCAAAATATTAAACTTTCTACTTTGAAATTCGTTGTCGTGGATATTCAAGGATTTAATTTACCAGAATTTATAGTTAAGGAGTTAAATCGATAAAAAACCCCTCCGATATGTAACAAGAATGCACCTTGGAATGTATGATGATGATGGTAACATACCTTATGAAGATTTGGAAAAAATTCTTTGTAGTCATTTATCAACGGTAAATAGAATTTACGTAAAAGTAATTCAGAAACAAGAACTTTTACTCAAGATACTAAGCCCTCTGCTAGGAGCAAATACTCCGCATATTGTAAATTTGGAATATATGGAAAATTGTCCAGTCCTAGAAAAAGGAAATAACACCTGTATGCAGCACAATTTTGTACCAGTCGCATGCAGTATAAATTATGCAAATATATTATATAATTTTGTTTTAAATCATATTCCATAAATATAAAGCACGCATGTATTTTTTCTTATTTTTTTTATTTTCCCTCTTCCCCTTCCTTTTTATATTTTTTGAAAAATAACTCTACTAAATATAAATAAAATAGAAATTTAGATAAAAGGTCATTCATATAGTATCGAAATGTTAACCCACGCAGTTATATTTCTTTTATATTTATTTTTAACTATTATTTATTTAGATACATGCCAATCTAATGAATATAGATCGGCATTGCAATCAAAAGTTGGTAGCCTAAGCATTGTACATAATACACAGAATACTTCATTGAGAATTAATTTTACAGACTTACATAAAAAGTACCCAAATGTTAAAATTTTAAGCCGTATTCATAAACGTAGAAAAACAATAGGAAACCTAATTATAGCCCTTCTGTTTTATCAAAATCCTTATCAACTGCTGCTACTACAGAGGTACCAATAAGTAATGTATATACGACAAACTTAAATAATGTCCCTGACCATACTCTAGTAAGCAAGTTAATTTCAACTACTCTCCGTATAGTTACTAATAACTCATCTGTAGCTAATTATTCAGTAAGAAAAGGCCAAAGGTTTCACTTGTTCTTATTTCCGATACAAATAAATCTCGAAACTTGGCCAACGAAGTACAATATTTGGTTGACGAGTTGTTACAATGTAGAGAGTTAAATAAAGAGTTAAATTTGAGATTGTTAGATTATAATAACAGGCTCTTATCTGATATGATGGATTGTGAAGTACTTAACAAAAATTTGCTATTTCAATTGAAAAAATGTGATGATAAAAATAAAAAAATTCTTTTAAATGTCACTACAGATGAACAACTTAATATTAAGTCTGACTTGGCAGCATGTACAGCTTATACCGAAGGTCTTAAATGGGAAAGAGATCACTATATTGCAAAATACGTAGAATTAAAAAATAATCTTTCACTGTCAAAAACAAAACACCTCGCTCCTTCATATAACGAGCGATTACCTGTACCTGACTTATTAGTTGCTTTAAAAAATACGACTCCGACCATGGTTCAGGAATCGGACAATATTAGACTAAGACCTATATTTTTAACTTTATATAAAACTCCGGTCTCGTTGCAAGAATCGGAAAATTATATAATTAAAAATATTCAATGGGAATTATCTTCTTGTCTGCAAAATTTCAAACGCGTAAAATCGGATTTTAATGTATGCAAATTTAATACGAGATAAGAAGTGTTGCAGTTTCATTTCCCGGATGAAGGAAATCGTTAGTCATAGTGTCATAGTTATAACTAATTAAGTAATGTTTAAACTATTGTAGGATTTATAATTAAACAAATACAGTGTGTGTAAATTTTAATTTTTTATTTTTTACAAGTTATAAAGATTTATATAATAAACCTAATTTTTAATTAATTTATAACATGGCATACACATATCAAAATTAACCCTCCGGCGGGCGCGTCAAATAAGTTTTCATAAGCGGGCGCGTCGCGGTATTTACACCGCATTTCACTTTTCAGTTTTAAATATTAATAGCGGGGAAAATTGGTAAAATAAAAAACTGCTGTGCTTCCAAATGTTTTATTAATGAAAAGTTATAAAAAAATCCATAAAAAAAAGGTTTACAACAAAAAAAGGTTTATTACAATTCCACAAAAAAGGTTTATTAGAGTACCATCATTTCCCCGTTACACTCGAAGCATGTAATATTTATATTACTATGATTTTTGCAGACATTGTTTCCGCACTGTTGACACACGGACTTAGTTTTATTATTTTTATGTTTGCCACAGATGTAACATATCCCTGGTTTTGCAGTTTCTTTAGGAGTCTGAGCGTTGTTCTTGTATTTTGACAAAAATGTCTGGAGGTCTTTAGGAAGTCTTTGCATGAGCGATCTTTCTTTCAAATGGTCCTCCATAAGTTGTAAAGCCAGGTTTTTTAAAAAATTCGTCTTCTCTCTTTGTTGTTAATGTTCTTAAACTTAAAAATCACGTTAGAATTTATTCCACTTATGTCCAAATATCTAAAAAACACAGCTAGGGGCCATCTTCTTGTTATTCTTGAAGTACTATAAGAAGCACACATCTGGTCGACCGTATCTACACCTCCTTTTGTAGCATTATAATCCAAATTTGCTAATGGTTTTTGAGTGTATTCGTCAATTTCATTTGTGCTATGCATGGTAGAAAGGAGAATTACGGCTTTGTTTTTTTAGGGACTGTCGATATCAGGCACATGTCATCTTGGAAACCAAAATGGGTTGATTTTATTGGTCTGTTTTTGTTCGGTAGAAATTCGAGAGGTAGCTCCTTTTTATTCTTCTTCAGGGTACCGAGTAAAGTAAGTCCTTTCTTTAGTAAATATTCTGCTAGTGGACAGCTAGTGTAATAATTGTCTGTGGTAAGATTTCTTTTTGTATTTTCTATAGGTGCCACTAATCTTTTAACAATATCATCAGCTTTGTTGGAATTTACGTATGGACCTGGAACTTGCTTTCCGCAATAAATTTCGAAGTTGTAAGTGTAAAATGTTTTGGCATCACAAAGTGCATACATTTTGATGCCATATTTAGCAGGTTTGTTAGGAATGTATTGGACAAAAGAACATCTCCCTCTAAAAGAATGTAACATCTCGTCGATTGTAACAAACTCACTCACATTGAAATTAGTGATACAGTTCCTAACAAACTCCTGGTGGAAATCACGGATAGGAGCTAGTTTGTCAGTTTTTCTTCTATCCTCTCGTGTATGCACATTGTCAAATCTAAGTGCACGAAGAAGAAATAGAAAACGCTTGTAACTAAAAAGTGCTCGTAAAAGAATTATTCCTGTTTCTTGATCCCACAACTCCAAGCAGTTTGTATGATTTCCCTTTTTATTCCGATGAAAAACAGTGCCCCCAATAGAGCTTTGATTTCTGTTTTTGTAGTATCTTTGCAATCCCTGGGTCTTGAATATTCAACATCATTCCTTTTTTTTTAATATAGATATTGGTATTCGTCACAATGTCGTCAATCATCTGGTCAGTTATAAATAAATTGAAGGCATCAAGTTCCTTATGAATATTATTGGCATTACCTTTTGGACCAGGTAAAATTTTTATGATGTTTTAAGCTTTTGTTTTACCAGAAGACAGAGGCTTATTGATCCAGAGAGTTTCATTGTCTCGTCCTATAAAAACCGGTAATCATCTTCATCTTGACATTGTTGGTCGGCATATGCAACTATGTCTAATTCGTCTGCTGATTGTTCGGATTCGCTACTATATAAATCTTTTGTGACAACTTCTTCTTCTTGATCTGTGTCACTATCAATCTCTCTGTCGTATTCTTCTATTACCCCTTCGTGCCTTTCCTCTTCTAGTTCTCTAACAACTTGATATGCAGCATCTTCCAATTCCTTAGCAGTCAATGGCATTGGTGGCCTAAAGAAACACAATTTACAATTTATTTTATCTTATTATTTTATCTTATACCCTATATTGTTTTAAATCTTTTGCAAATAAATAAAAACTAGCCACAACATACTTCTACATGTATATATCACTTATACCACACTTATATATTCACTATTTATACAACACTTATACAATAATCCCACTCATTATGTGACTTGAAAATGACAATACCAATAAAAAACTACTTACATGGTAGGTCGCGTGGCGGCAAACACACCGCAAATTTGTACTACTCGCGATCAAAGGTGAATTACCACTGACTCGTAGTCGCCTGACGCTCTAAATCCACTGTGGGCGGGGGAGGACGTGTTGAATAACAAATACCAAAGCACGCGAAGACGTACGGTTTTCTGGCATTACTTGATGGTAAATATATTAAAATTTGCGGCAATTTGCCGCATACGCGCCCGCCGAAGGGTTAAATTTAGTTTGATATTGGCTGTCAGCAAATTTCGGCTGAATTATCATACCTGCAGAATGATTACGTAATAACGGTAAACATAACTGATCATGCGAGTTGTCAGAATCAATTTCTAATTGTTTATATTTCTGAAATCGGTTTCTTAAGACAACTATACCTTCAAGTATTCTTGGATATGTATATTTTCTCTATCTCTAAATGATATAAATGTACCATTTCTTATCAAATGTTTAGCTAGTGCAGGCATATCTAAATCAGCTGAAATGTTTAAAATTGATACAGTTTCTGTTAGATAAAGATATGGGTCTAAGGTATATATAGACAATATATTCTCTCTTATTTCCTTGCAATGGTAATGTCTTAAGGGCTTGAGACAATTCTATTAATATTTCGTTTTTAAACACCTTGCCATAAATTTTAGCTGTATTATTAATCGTCTTCGGAAGTCCCTTAAGTTTTCTCGTTGATCGTATGCATTCTAAAAACAAAATTAAATAATGTCGTCAGAATAAAATATACATATAATCTTAATGACTTACCTATTGCTGGCTCATATATCCATAGTTTAATGCTTTTGTCATGGATGCGTATATAATGTTTACTTCTTTTAACCATAACTTAATTTTGTAAAAGTATTAATACCTAATAATAGACTTCTTACAACTGTAACTATTAACATCTAAATGAGAACTAAGCCATTTTAAACCCGTCTACTGTATATCTTTGGTGTTTGCATAGATTTAATCCCCTCTCTTATGTAAAAGTTGTATTACATTCACACACACATATATACGTACCTAGGCTACGTAGCGAGGCTTTATCGTTTTGCATTCGTTGAGAGGACCATAAGAAATACCCTATTTAATAAAGTTTTATATGCAAACTGTATTATTAAAAACGACGTTTAGTATATCTGTCTGTTTTTTAAAAGAAAAAAACGATTTTTAAAAAGTGTGTACACGTTGCGAGGACTCCGAAATTGCAATGCGTTGCGAGGACTACGTTGCGGGACTACGTTGCGAGGACTACGTTACGAGGTCTATGCTGTTTGTGCTTAATTTAGCGCAATTGTAGTTTAATAATAAAGAGTTCGCACTTGAAATTTAATGAAACAAGAAAATCATTTTGAAAAGGGAATAAACCGGTTGCTAATGCCCAATTTAGCAATTGCGATTTCAGTTTAGGTTCAATTAAGCTCAACTGGTACATGAACCTGTTCATTTAAAAAATAGTTCAGTCAGGTAAAGACCAAAAGTTACAGCAATATTTAAATGAATAGGTTCATGTAACAGCTGAGTTCAACTAAACCTAAACTAAACTTGCAATTGTAAAACTGGGAATAAAGTCTTAATTACTTAAAAACGCCTATACGGCCTTCAGGTTTATTAAATACAATAAATGTTTTTAGTACTGCTTTAGCTAACTATTATTATTACCAATAAATACACAATTATTTAAAAAGACATTAAGTATAACATTGTACCAACTTTATGGCAAACAAACGATATTTAAAAAATGTGTACACATTACAAGAATCCCGAAATTACAATGCGTTGCGAGGATTACCCTAAGAGGACCTAATTTAGTGGTTTTAAAGTTAAACAGTAACGAAGAATTTGCACTTAAAATATGATTAATTTAGAAACGTATTTTGACAAGTAGACATAGAGCAGTATATTTTGACAATAATAAGGCTAGTTTAACAGAATAGTTGTTTTTTGTGTCTACATTAAAAATACACCTTTTACATAATTTGGTCAGTTGTTTTTTTTGTCATACGACTTAAAAAACAATAGGACATTTGCTAACAGAAAAAATATATCGTGGGCTTAAAGCACCATTATTAAGAATATTCGTTTTAATGTTGCAAAAATTATTAATAACTTTCAATCACTTTTTTTAAATATGTAACAATAATTTTTTAAAAATATCAAAGGGTATTGAAAATTACTGCAAAATTTAAAAAAAATGTTCTTAATAATCTATAGGGCTGTTAGGTTGGCCAATACCCCAGCTTGTAAGGCCAACAAATCGAAAGGGTCTTTAGGTTTATTAAATACCACAAAAGTCTTTTGTATTTTTTCTAATATCGAAAATTATTGTTAAAAAGATAAGCTGAATACTTTTCAATATGCAATTTAATTTATTCACAAGGAAACATTTTTTTATTAATTTTTTCTTTTCTGCAATAATGATGAAAAATTAGGTTTGTACACTGTTGACAAAACAAGGACAATGTACAATGCGCTAAGAACAAACCTAATTTTTGATCATCACAACAGTACAAAAAAAGTTTTTCTTGCAATAAACCAAATTGCAAATATAAGAGTTATTTTTAATTCTTAACATCTTTGTCCTATAAAAACTTTTGATATTTACAATAATACGGGTACTTTACTCTTCAGCAAAAATTACTTTTGACCAAACCTGGTAGATGCAGTGGCGTATTAATCAGTAGGCTGAGTTGGCTGGAGCCTAGAGCGGCGTTTTTAGGGGGCGGCAGATTTTGTATTCTTCATAAATTGTCTAGTTGATTTCGAAATTGAGGTTTTTTGCTCTTCAAAAACGAACAACAATAGGGGAGGCGGCAAAAATTATTGAGGACCTTTTTTTGCTACTCAAAAACGAAAAACAATAGGGGCGGCGGACAAAAATTAGTGAGGCCTTTTTTTATGCTGTTCAAAATTGTTTCTCAATAAAAACGAAAAAAAAAAAAATAGGGGCGGCAAAAATAAATAGCCCACGGGCGGCAAATATGTAAATGCGCCTCTGGGTAGATGACTTTAATTTGATTTCTAATGGCTGTATTTTAGGTTTTAAACCAATCAGAACTTTTTATTAAGAATATTATTTGTTTTCGTGGAATTGATTAAAAAAGTTTTTCGTATGACGCAAACTTTTGGAGATACACTGTAAATATTCTAAAAATTATCTTTAAACCAATTGTCAGTGGGCATCTCAGCCTATATTGTTGAGAAGGTAACGAAAGCCACTGAATTTTTCTAAATGTTTTTTATACGATTTTCTAATTGAGCAAATAAAGATACAACTATTTAGTATCATATGTCTAATTTGCATCAAGAATCGTTTTCAAAAAGAAAAATTATACCCACTTTAATTTCTCTTAAAAGGTATTTATAGACAAGAGTTTGTAAATTATTCAACATTTTTCTTTTTTCGAAACCTCACAGGGGTTTGCCAAAAATATCTCATTGAATTTGATTTCATATATGGAACTTATTATTTAAAATGACGTTTAGTATAAGGTTTTATTTTCTATAACTAAAAACCGATCTTTAAAAAAAAATGTGCACACTATGAAAAAACTCCGAAATTACAATTCGTTGCGAGGACTACGCTAGGAGGACCTAATTAAACGTAATTAAGTTTATTATTTTAATAAGGAAAAAATTTACACATTGCGGTAATTTTTTCTATTAAAAATTAGGATTTATAATTTTCTTAAACAATTATGTAACAAAAACAATAAACACCTATTTAAATGAGGTGTATATCCAGTCTTACAATGTTCACTAAAATAGGTGTTTTTGAAATGTTTAGATTTTTGAAAAGTAATAAAATATTTTTTCTTTAAATGAGTCAAAAAATCACCCCTTTATATAAACTGCTGCTCAATTTAACTGCAGCTGGATTTTTTTGAGAAATTTCAAATCGTTAAATAAAATGCATTAACAAAATGCGATTTTTACCGTTTACCTATATCAATTTAAGTAAAGTTTTTCTTGTTTTTATTTTACAGAGTTTACAAGAAAAGTCCTATTTTTGCAAAAACTTTGTCAAGAGCGACATTTTACAAAAAAAAAACATATTCTGTGTTTTCATTAAATAGCGCTAGTCCATTCAAAAAAAATTCTCATATTGTTAATATCTGCTTTATATTTCATGTTTATCATAGGGGTCAATTTTTCCAGATACTTAATTTAAAATTTTCATAAGTACCCTTTTAAAACTCTATTAGAATATTATTTCAAAAAAAGTTGTTAACGCATCAGGAGTGTCGCAAATGTAATTGAATTTTATTTTGGTAAATATTAACTTCCTAAAGTTTCCGTAAGCACACATATTCTGTATTAAAGATTTCAATTGTTTTTTACAATTTTTAGGATATATCGACATTTGTCTCGGGCCGGTTTTTTACTTTAGCAAAAAAAAGTTATCAATGGCATAGATATATTTTTTCCTAAATACTTTTTACGTACCAGAGAATTATCGCATCTCCGTAATGTTTTGTAATTTGCGTTATTTTAAGGTTATTATATTATTGGTTAGCTTATAACACACGTTAACTTTTTTTCTTAATATTAAGAATATAATAATAGTAGGGTAAGAATGTGAACTGCGTTGCACCCAAGCACCGTTAGCGACCTAATTAACATAAATTAAACAGGTGTACATTAATTAAATTTATTGCACCCTTTTGCTTATTTAGGTAGGTCTTAAAAATGTCTCTCGAGAAGTGATTTAATGAGAAAAACCACAGGTGTTTTTTTATTACTGAATATATTAGTCTATATAAAGGGTTTGATTTTAACATGTGTTTTGAAATGTATTAAAATTTAAGAAGAAAAAAATGAGGTGTAGAAAGGGTTGTATTTTTAAAATAGTTACAAATTAAGAATATGTTTTTTGAAACGGCATATTTTGTGTTAAATAAAAATTAAAATTGATTGACTTTTTAAAAGTATGGGATATAATCTTAGAAAATCAAAACATCTTTTATCTTTTGTTTGCACAATAGAGGGATTTTTAGGCGGGCCCAGATAAATGGTTTCTTTTATGTCCTTGGGGTTTGCAGGTATCTTAAGAAGCTAGATTTAATTATATTGTTCTTTCTATTAGATATGCATTAAAATTTAAGGAAAATATTTTTTTATGCTGTGAAAAGGTTTTATTTTTATCATTAGAGGTGTGGATTATTTATGTGTTTTTAATACTAGCACCCAAAGAATTTAAATTTATTGCATCCTTTGTTTATTCACACAAGCCCTTATTCTAAAGTTTTTCGTGAGATTATGTCTTTGATAAAAAAATATATTTGTAGATTTAATTTGAAAGCCATGGGTAGTTTTTTTATTAGGGATTGTCCTAGACTATAAAAAGTGTGGGTTTTTTAAATGTGTTAGTATACATTAAATTTTAAGAAACAATTTATATGCAGAATGGGGTATATTTCTCCAGTTCTTTTTACCGCGTTTATGGGAAAAAACTTCGTTTGGACTATGAGATATTACAAAACATATGTTAAAAGTTACAGCATTCTTTGTTTTTTCCCACAAGCAATAATTCGGGTAGTTTGTATGCCGTGAGAAATAAATATATTTGTGGATTTAATCAGAAAGCAGCAGGTGTTTTTTTATTATTACTGATTGTCCTGAGTTATAAAAAAAGGGTTGTGTTTTTTTACAGTATAGAGATTGAAACTAGCACCCAAAGAAAAGTAACAAAACGACTTGACCTTCATTTTGATAGGACATGTGTTACTCAACCTTGATTTTTACATGTTTTTGGCCTTGTCTTGATCATGTAAAATAGTGGTGTGGGGTGTAATCGATTATTATATAAGCAGGTTTTTATTCAATGGAAGACATAATCTACCAAGCATCTGTGCAGTTATATAAATTTGTTGTCTGTTACGTGATTTGTGCAAGTGTTGTTTCAAGGTATTATTTTTTTGATAAATAATAATATATTTTTAACTATGAACGTTACCAAAGAAGTTTTAGAAAATATCAATAATATGATTAATAACCAAGACGAAATTTTTAATCGTAAAAAATTATCTGATTTAAATGTTGGGGTTGTTTACATAATTAAAAAAATGGCTCCTATGAATACACAATTTGGTAAAACAGTTCTTGTTACGCTATTTGATCGACTTAATAGGGAAACATTTAAAGTATTTTTGCCGAGTCGTGTATCTGACAATATGTCCCATGATATTGTTTCAACAATAAATGCTTCGAATGGCAAATACACATTAACCTATTTGGGGCAGAGTAACCGTATATTTCCTAATAACAGCCATAGTTCTAGAGCAGTATTAACTTTTGGTATTTTGGAATAATTTTTTTCCTATTTTTATTTTTAGTGTATCATAGTTAAAAATTATTATTATATATCTGCTCATATCTTGCACATTGTAAAGTACAGTCATATTTTTCTTTGTAATTAAAGATGCTGGGCGATATAATAACTGACGAATGTAGATACACCTATGTGTTTTGGTTGGGATTCAAGTTAAGAGATATGGCCCACGATATCTTGGAGTTTGCAAATGAAATGTGTGATGAAGTAGCCCATAATAAGTGTAGAAAATATATGGCAGATACTACGCTTTTGTTAGCAGGGGCACATACATGTGACAGGTTTTTATATGGTTCCATAAACCTCGAAGAATTTTGTATTGAAATGATTGATCAGGATTTAAAAGAGTATCTGATTAATATACCACATCTACCCGTCTGAAATATTGACAAAGTATGAGCTGCTACCAACAATATCCGATCGACACAGCGGATGGAGCAAACATAGATGAGTCTGAGGCAAAACCAGCACCTGCACCACTCCATTGCAAAGACGCTGACGCAAACTGCTAAAATCACTGTACCATATACATTTAATTTTGTAATAAAAATAATTTATAAATAAATATCTGTAGTACAATTTTGTTGTTTTAATTTGCTTAGGTTTTATTAGTTACCCTTATTTAGAAATACAGTTAGGTTCATATAAATGAATAATTCATATAAAAATAATTTAGTTTAACTTAAATATGGGTCGTGTTAACAACACAATTGATAAATTTGGTCGTCAAAGTAATTATAACAGAGTTGAAAAACTACGTGGTTTGCCTGGACTTGGATTTAGATTTACAACTGACGGTCAATATGACATAGAACAAAAGCGTCTAAGTAATGTCGGTACACCTATGACACCCAATGATGCTGCTACTCAAGAATTTGTCATACAAGAAATTCACAAACTTCGAATCCAAATAACTCGAATAATAAATGAGGATATAATGAATCATTATTCAGCAAAATTTAAGACATTTGAAGAGTTTAAAAACGATATTTATGAAAAAAATGCAATCTCTGGAAAAGAGATTTAATGATTTAATTGTTTCTACCAAAAAAAACGAATGTAATTAGTTTATTTGTGTGATAATAAAAACAATTTTTTCTAATAATATGTGTGTTTTATTTCTTAAAGAGCCAATTTTTACAATAATATTTAAAACAATACAAATTATAATATAAATAATATTAGACAATATTTGTTGCATCTATCCAAGAGTTGTACTGATTTGGGAATCCTAACCATTTTACAAATAGCTGATTTTTTTGGTTTTTTTTACGTTGACGAATTACTTTTTCTACCAGATAAATATCTGGGTTGTTTGTCTTCTGTAGTTCCGCTTCGTAAAAACTCCCCATTATTGGTTGACCGTCTGTAGACTCCAAAAGATATGTTGGTGGATTTGTAATATTCACTTTCGCTACTTTGAAAAGCTCTGTCGACCAAGATGGCGTATAACCTTTATCAAATATACTTTTGTATTTGCTGATACGAACCACATCTCCTAAGCGAAATTTAAACTTTTTGGTTTAACTTTAATATGATTATAAGCATTAATTTTTGTGTTTGGTTTTACATCGATCGGTCTCATTGCAGTAGTGCTATGTTTAGTGCTATTGTAAGTTTTTGTCACAGATTTTAAAATGTCAATCCATTTGTAAGATCCTTTTAGAGAAAATTGTTTATATAAAATATTTTTTAATGTCCTTATAACTCTTTCAACAATGGTTGCCTTTTTCGTGCTATATGTTGAATAATGATTGATACTGTATTTTTTCATAAGAGCTTGAAAATGTTTATTATAGAATTCCTTGCCTTGATCACTTTGCAGGTTATTAGGTGTGTATTTAGCCTCTTTAATAATATTTTTCATTGCCTGAGCAACTTCATTTCCGGTCTTGTTCTTGATCGCTTGTGTGTATACATATTTGGAGTAACAATTTATACAAACAAGTATATAGCGAAACCCATTGTTTTTATCAGCATATTGTTGCATTTCTGCCAAATCAATCTGCCACAAGTCATTATACCCCTTAATTATTGTGTGTCTCCGCTTAAAATTTTTTCTTGCTGGCTTATGGATTTCATCAACAATTTTTTTTTCCCAGTGTTCCAATCCATATCTTCTGCTATAGTGTTTGGCTGTGGAAGACGACAGTCCACAAGGATATGTTTTAGAAGTGGATGTACATTACCCACAAGAGTTACATGACGCGCATTCAGATCTACCATTTTTAGTAGAAAACATCGTCCCACCAATAGAAACAGCCAAAACTAAGAAATTAATCCCTAATTTAAACGATAAAAAACGGTATGTTGTCCACTACAGAACTTTAAAACAAGCAATAAACAATGGGTTAATGGTAATGCGGACATACAGAATTTTAACATTCCAACAATCAAAGTGGTTAAAGAAATATATTGATTTTAATACGGTTTTGCGGAATTCGGCAACAACAAAGTTTGGTAGAGATTTATTTAAATTATTTAATAATGCTGTTTTTGGAAAAACAATGGAAAATGTTGATAACCGCAAAGACATACGATTAATTACTGAATGGGACAATTCCATCGGTAAAACTGGAGCGCGAGCATTAATTGCTCGACCCAACTTTAATACTTGTTCCATTTTTACCGAAGACTTTGTTGCCATTCATATGTCTAAACTTAAAGTTGTGTATAATAAACCAATATACATAGGGTTTTCCAAACTTGACATTTCAAAAACAGTCATGTATGATTTTTTTATAATTTTATTAAGCAAAAATTTGGTAATAATGCATCTTTACTTTACACTGACACGGATTCTCTTATTTTAAAAGTGTTCACCGATGACTTCTATCGCGTAATTTTTGAAAACCCTGAAAAATTCGATACATCAAACTTTCCACAACAAAACCCATATAATATAATTAAAAGCGAATCGGTGCCGGGTAAGATGAAAGACGAATTTTCGGGCGATCCAATTGTTGCTTTTTATGGTACCGGCGCAAAAGCCTACTACAGTATCGGACAAAATTAGAGAGACTCGACTAATTATGACTTTTACGCAATACCAAAATATATTGAATTCTTAAAATTTAGCTAAAATATTTATGTCATTAAGTAGTATACAATGACAATAAAATAAATTCAGAAACATTGTTTTTCAAAATTTATTATTAAAAGTAAAAAAATATATTCAATTCCATGTGACAAAATTAAAGAGACTTATTCTAAATTAAATTTGTATATTATACTAATGAAACTAAACTAATATTTCGTCCAGTACCCTTTGTTCTCAATCACTTTTTGACATCTATTTGGCATGGACCCAATGAGGTTGGAAATTACAGCCGGATCCATTGATTTCCAGGAATTTTCGATCTCTTCAAATAACTGAGCACGATTGCTGATATTTTTTGTACGAATCTTTTTATCAATTATCTCCCAGAGATTCTCAATGGGGTTCAAGTCTGGAGACTGGGGTGGCCATTTTAAAACTTGAATTTTATTTGCCACAAACCATTCCTTCACAAGTTTAGCGGTATGTTTCGGGTCGTTATCGTGTTGGAATGTAAACCTTAGTGGCATTTCCCATTCGGCGTAAGGCAGCATTACATCTTCCAATATGGTACAATACTTAAATCGATCCATGGTACCCTCAATTTTGTGAATTGGACCCATTCCATAACCCGAAAAACAACCCCAAACCATTATATTACCGCCTCCGTGCTTAACGGTACCAGAAACATATCTTGGATCAAGTCTTTTATTTGCTGGACGATGCACGAACTGCGCCCCATCACTTCCAAAAATATCAAACTTAGACTCGTCACTAAACAAAACCTTGTTCCAGTCCTTAGCTGTCCAGTGGCGGTGACGTGTTGCAAACATCATTCTAGCCATCACATTTTTTTTTGATAGATGGGGTTTTTTAGCTGGTCTCTTTCCAGGAAGCCCCGCCTCCACTAATCGCCGCTGAACAGTCCTAGATGAAACTCCCGGAACCTCCAACTGAGCCAAAATTTGATTTGCAGACAGCCGCGGATTATTCTGACTTAAACGTTTAATTCTCCTGTCCAACTGTTTTGAAGTTTTTCTTTTCCGGCCACCTCTTTTAAGATTAACAACCCTTCCTCGTAGCCGAAAATTTTGTATTGTTCTTGAAACCATTTGTTTATTTACATTAAATTGCTCTTTTATTAATTTTTGTGAGCGACCTGATTTGTAAGCTTCTATAATTTTTTCTTTTAAATCTATGGAATAGTGCTTTCCACG
This sequence comes from Listronotus bonariensis, assembly GCA_014170235.1. Classification (NCBI taxonomy): domain Eukaryota; kingdom Metazoa; phylum Arthropoda; class Insecta; order Coleoptera; family Curculionidae; genus Listronotus; species Listronotus bonariensis. The sequence continues at coordinate 34,327 of JACEGR010001606.1, read as the reverse complement.
AGGCATTGCTTATTATTTTATATGTTGTTAGAAACAAATATATGACCAACTGCACCGCAGATAAACTAAATACAAAACGAGTCTCTCTAATTTTGTCGTAGTAATTTTTTATCAGTACAAAAAAATTGTTAAAATGAACAGAGCATCAGCAACAAAAAAACTATTGATAAGGAAATTCTGTTGGGCGCCACTAATACACTGCTTAACAAATATTAATATTATTTCAAGCACAGAAAATTTGAATGGACAAATTGCACAGTCTCTCTAATTTTGTCCGATACTGTATATTAAATCTTTAAACAATGAAATAAAAAAGCTAAAGGCATTAAAAAGTCGGTTATCGAAAAGGAACTTCATATAAAAGACTATAGAAACATTGTTGAGCAGGGCGGGTTAATTTTTCGAAAAATGAGAACTTTTGCAGCGAATTACATGATGTTTATACAAAGCTAATAAATAAGGTAGCTTTGACTGATACAGATGATAAGCGTTATGTAATTCCTGAATCTACCAAAACTCTACCTTGGGGTCACGCCGACATACAATTTTATAAAACGGACCCCAATGAAAATATCAACAACTTACAAGTTGTATTAGAATCGTTTTTAACAGATGAGCAAAAGTTACAAGCTCTATTAGGTGTGTTTGAAACGTTTCTTTCACAACAAAATGAAGACTGAAAAATCCATACCTAAACACCTTTGTATTTTAAATTAATTTATTTTTTATTAGGCAAGTAAAAAATAAAATATTTTAACCATACAAGTAAACAATGTTTTTTATTTCAAAATGTTAGGGTGTGTTTTAAATTTATTTATACAGGGTCCGGCAAAATGTATTACCTATTTTGTTTCTTTAATATAAAAAAATGTATCGAGTATTCACTATGGCGATATTTTTATTTGGAAAAGTAGGCTTTGGAGAGTTTATTAAAATTGTTGACAGTTGTCAAAATGCCGCGTTGGTTAACAGAACATCGCATTTTTTGTGTCGAAAAATTTATTGAATATAACTCCATTATAGCCGTTCAAAGGTGTTTTCGACGTCAATTTAATGACCGACAGTGTCTGCAGCGGAAGACCATTACAGTTTGGATTCGTAAATGGAGGACAGGAGGATCCGTTTTAGACAAGAAGTCAAGTGGGCGGCCAAGATCTGCCTGCAATGCACTGAACGAAGACAGAGTTAGAAATGCAATTATCGCTAGTCCCAAAAATCTGTTGTTAAACATGCTACTGTTTTAAATTTATCTGAGCGAAGTACACGAAGAATGTTAAAAAAATGAATTTTCACCCATACAAGATCGCAATTGTTCAAGAAATAAATCATCAGGATAAGATTAATAGACTTGAGTTCTGTCGCCTTCTTCGTACCAATTATCAAGGTATTGAAAACACCACTTTTATTTAAACGGAGATGTAAATAAACAGAATTGTCGTTACTGGGCTCAAGAGAATCCACGCGAAATTCATCAGCGTCCATTACATTGTCCCAAAGTAACTGTATGGTGCGCCATCTCCTCGTCTAGGATAATCGGACCTTATTTTTTGAGGAAAATGGTCAGACAGTAACAGTTACTGCCGCACGCTATGTTCAAATGTTGCAGATATTCTTCTTACCGCAAATTCAAAATGAAATTGGACATTACTGGTTTCAACAGGATGGCGCAACAAGCCATACGGCAAGAATAAGCATGGATATTTTGCGACAATCCTTTCCAAACAGACTGATTTCTAAGAATGGTACCATTCCTTGGCCAGCAAGATCGCCCGACCTTTCAGCACTAGATTATTTTCTCTGGGGCTATTTAAAACTTAAAGTGTTTGCCAATAAACCTAGAAATGTAAGGGAGCTAAAAACAAATATTGCCCATGAAATCCACGCTATTTCTAGGCAAGTTCTTCAAAATGTAATGAGAAAATTTATGAACCAGTTAGAAGAATGTATTGAAGAGGGTGGCGGTCATTTGCAGCACACCATATTTAAAGCATAATAAACTCCCATCTTTCTTGTTTAAGAATACATGTTCCTTTGTTTTGTTTTTAAAGTTAATAAATTTTTATAAGCAATTTAAAATGGGTTGTTCATTTTGCCGGACCCTGTATAAAAACCTAACTACAGCAGTAATTTATAAAATTTTTGAAATATGAAGACCACGAGGACTTGAATTATTAGACTTACATACCTAAAAATCCGCAAGCAATAATTGCCAAAACAAGGCAGTAGCTTCAACTTAACTTTATCCACAAACATAATCATTTAAATTAAAAAATGCCATTATTCCAACACAAAATTCAATTAACAAAAAAACAACTTTAATTTTACGCCATTTTTGTTTTTTTTTGTCAACTGTACCTGTCTTGTCATTTTTTAGCGGTGTTGCCCATAGATAACCTATATTTAGGCATTTTCCAATATTGATCTTGGGTTAACCCGATCCATGAAACCCGTTCAAAAAAGGATCGGCCAGTATCTACCCATGTTCATAAAGTGATCGGATCCTTAACTCGGGTTGGATCATGCTGACCCAGGTTAAAGTCGAGGTTAGTCGGGTTAAACAGAAGTGTCTAAATCAGCTGTTTCATTTTATGGGTTTTAATGATTTATCTCGTGTTTATTACAAGTGGAAAAAGTATAAAAATAATAATTTCATAATTATGGATTATTTACAGCTTAAATATTGTGAAAATGTTTAAAAATAAGTGCACGACCAAAACCAAGCAAAAAGGTTATGTTTTGTTTTGACACAAAGTCGATGAATGAACATTTGAATGAAGGCAAAATGTGTCATTTGTGTTCAGAAAATAACAAATCCCAGTGAATCCTAAAAACAGCTGATTGGATCTACCCAACCCATTGGATTAATATTTGAAAATGCCTATGTGTTGCCAAGTGCTTGCTTGTTTTTTTTTTGGCGATGTTGCCCGATTTGTAAGTTTAGTTCATATACTTGCGAAATGCGACTTACGATTTACCGCGGAAAGTGTTAATTCGCAAATCGCAGTTCGCAGGTATATGAACTATGGTATGTAAGAAAGCTTAGGAACTGTCAAAAGAGCGAAAAGTCACAGAAAAGCTCGTTATCGCAAAAAAGTTTGTGTTTAGTATAAACAAGTTTGCATAATTAAATGTTATTTTTAATTCTAAACATTTTTTAATATAAAATTTTCCAATATTTAGTTTAAAAAATTAAGATACTTTTCCACTTACGTTCCTCTTAAGCAAAATTCATACTTTTTGACATACCTCGTATACCACTGCAAGAAAATTAATATTTGATGATTGCATTGCATGCGAAACTTTTTAAAAAACACCTTTTTCGTAAAACTATTTATATTTGTTTAAATTATTTTCCATATAGTGCGAACTTAAGTAGACACGCTGTATATGTAGGGTTGCCATAAATCGGAACTGTCGCCGTTATTAGGTCCTATGTCCCGACTTCCCGATTTCATAGCGAAAAGTCCCGATTTACGATATGAAAGAAGATATTTAATTTTGTATGAACCCCTTTATTATCTAATACCATTAAAAAACATCGACTATTTATACAAAACGTCAAAAATTATCAAAATATGTAAATACTTAGTTTAAGTTCTTTCACATAATGCCAATTCAAAGACTGTTTTTATATGGCAGAATCTATTAAGGCAATTAATTTTGCATTGTCAGTATAACTTTAAAATGCTGCTAAAATTTATAAATATATTAAAACACAAAAAATATCGTGCTTCTTTCTTTCTTTCACCTCCTTATAAAATTTAACATACCAGAGATCAAGGCAACCCTATGTATATGGTATATAATAAGCAACTTCTCAAATTATGTTAAAACTAATCAAAATTATACAGGGTGTTTTATAAAGCCTGAAAGTTTCGTTTTTGCGAAACGGGACATTTTTACATAATTTTAATAACTCAAAAACCTTTTAAGCTAAAATTCTAAAATAATTATGGTGTATAGTTTATTGTTTGAGCTAGATCATATCCAAAATTCAAGTCGCTGAAGTAAATAGATTTAGAGATACGAAAAGGCATTTGAAGACTTTAAAAACGATATTTATGAAAAAATGCAATCTCTAGAAAAGCGATTAAATGATTTAATTGTTTCTACCAAAAAAAAACGAATGTAATTAGTTTATTTGTGTGATAATAAAAACAATTTTTCTAATAATATGTGTGTTTTATTTCTTAAAAATCCAATTTTTACAATAATATTAAAAACAATACAAATTATAATATAAATAATATTAGACAATATTTGTTGCATCTATCCAAGAGTTGTACTGATTTGGGAATCCTAACCATTTTACAAATAGCTGATTTTTTTGGTTTTTTTACGTTGACGAATTACTTTTTCTACCAGATAAACATCTGGACTGTTTGTCTTCTGTAGTTCCGCTTCGTAAAAACTTCCCATTATTGGTTGACCGTCTGTAGACTCCAAAAGATATGTTGGTGGATTTGTAATATTCACTTTCGCTACTTTGAAAAGCTCCGTCGACCAAGATGGCGTATAACCTTTATCAAATATACTTTTGTATTTGCTGATACGAACCACATCTCCTAAGCGAAATTTAAACTTTTTGGTTTAACTTTAATATGATTATAAGCATTAATTTTGGTGTGTGGTTTTACGTCGATCGGCCTCATTGCAATAGTGCTATGTTTAGTGCTATTGTAAGTTTTTGTCACAGATTTTAAAATGTCAATCCATTTGTAAGATCCTTTTAGAGAAAATTGTTTATATAAAATATTTTTTAATGTCCTTATGACTCTTTCAACAATGGCCGCCTTTTTTCGTGCTATATGTTGAATAATGATTGATAATGTATTTTTTCATAAGAGCTTGAAAATGTTTATTATAGAATTCCTTGCCTTGATCACTTTGCAGGTTATTAGGTGTGCATTTACACATGAAAATTTTTATTTTATTTTATTATTATTTTTTTTGAGCTGAAACAGAAATGAGCCCTCAATTTTAAAATCAAGTATTTCCTTTTTTTTTAATTCTAAAATTTAACCATTTAAAAAATCATGTATTTTTAATTATTTTTAAGCTATCGGTTTATCACCATAATTTTTTATATGTGTAAAAAGGTGAAAAAATTACTTTTGCTACAATCAATGCAAATCAACTTAAAAATGATGTAGAGCTTTTAAAACCTTGAATACTCTGTACAAATTAAAGGTTTTTTTCCAAAACAACCAATGTCAAATTTTACATATTTCAGGAAATTAAAAAACGAACATACCTATATGGCTAACTCTATATATTTTTTGTAATGTGTTCATAAACATATATATGTATTTTATGTGCTTATTATATTTGAAGGTTCTATAAGCATTAGTTTTTGTAAATTATGAACAAAAACTTGATATTGGTACAATATTAAAAATGACATTGGTTGTTTTTCACAAAAAAACCCTTTATTATGCTAAACGGAAGTACTTAGAATTAAGGGTTCAATTCTTTTTCGACTCAAAAAACAAAAATTTTCATGAGTCCGCGAAGAAAAAAACAGAAGTTTTAAATGCTAAAAAATATTGGAATAGAACAAAATTTATAAATTTATTTTTTATTGTAGGATGGGCTTTGGAAAAAATTCTTTATCTGGAAGTAAACATCAATAAGTTTTCGCCTATGGTCGGATCATCCTATGTCAAGTTGCCCAAATGTATTCAAAAGAAAAATGCAGTAGTCAATGTGACATAAGATTATGTATATTTGCATTGTATAAGTTATGAATAAATGTTCCCAGTTAAGCCGATTTACTCAACTGTAGCACAGAATTGGTGTTCTTTAAAAACATTTGGATAGGTTAATTCATAAATATTTCTGTGCATTTTACCGTTTCGCCCCATTATATTCTAAAAGCTTCAAAGCACATCCGATTTACAGATATTCTGAAAGTCAGTGGTATTTCTGATATTTTTAGCATTTTTTCCAAATTTGCTAGCAGGTATGTATATGAATTTTATTTACAGCGAGTATACAGTGTCCTTTTTAATAATTTTTACGACCATTGCTAGCATGTGTTATAATATTTTATAAATCTAATAAATACGGTTTTGTTTTCACTCTAGCGCGTCAAAACACACCTATTCTAAATTCCATAAGAGGGTGGTATTTTTCAACATATTCAGCAATTTTTACAAATTTTGCAACACGTCTAGTGATTTTCAACCATTTTTAGGGCTTTTTAGTAGCATGTCGATTTATTTTATATTCGTTTTCAAATTTTAGAGGCTAGTGGTATTTCTTAAGATTTTACAACAATTTTACGTATTTTAATAGAGTATGTATTGATTTTAATTTTGCGGCAAACATGGTACTTTGCAGCAAATTTTACAGATTTTGCTAGCAGCGTGTAATACATATGTTTTTTTTGTCCAGACCTTTTAAAATCTGCTAAAATAATAGTATTTCTTTAATTTGAATGATTATGTTTGTGAATAAAGTTAAGTTGAAGCTGCTAACTTGTTTTGGCAATTATTGTTTGTGGATTTTTAGGTAAATAAAAACTTTAATTCCAGACCGCATGGTCTTTATATCTCAAAAATTTTATAAGTTACTGTTTTAGTTTGGTTTTTTTTATATAAATAAATTTAAAACACCCCTAACATTTCAAATAAAAAAACATTGTTTACTTGAATGGTTAAAATATTTTATTTTTTACTTGCCTACAAAACATTACTTGTTTTAATAATAATATAAACATCTATGTGTCATTAAGAGGTCATAATTATGTTTTTATTTCCTTTAATATTTTTTAAATTTATTTATTATGAGGTGTAAAAAATATTAAACACTAAATAATTTCTTATAAATTTTATTTAAAAAATTGCATTTTCAATATATTATAAAAAATCACTAAGTTTAAAATTAACTAAATAATCTACTAGGTATAAAAATAATAGAACAAAATCTTAAATATACATGATTTACATAAATTAGAGACAAACTAGTTATGAGTCTTCCGGAAGATAAAGCTTGTTAAAATATGATAGCTGTTTCCGGGTTTGAGCAGCTTTTCTCTTTAGCTCCATAAGCTGCTGTTGTATGTTGTTTAGTTTTGTTTCACACTCGCGTACCTTTTTATCTTCTTTTTCTTTCTGCCTCAGCAAACTGTCCCGTTCAAAAATGACTGCAGAAAATATGGAGCGACGTTGAGTGCAGTCAATTTCGTTAAGCCAATCTTTTTCTGCATCTTCCTTCTCCTCCATTGTTGAAGCAGCACTGTTTGTTCTTCTCGGACCCTTTAAAGCTGTTGCATTGGATGTTGTAGGTGTTTCTTCCAATTTAAAGACTTTCCTAGGCCTTTTACTATTTGTAGCAACAACAGGTTTTGAAGCCCTTTTTTTTCTAACACTGGCGACAAAATTTGATTATTGCTGGTGGCCAAACTGCTACCAGCGGTAGCATAAAAGGTTTCAGCATTTTTTGTTTTAGCTCCTAGAGGGCATTTAAAATGTTTTCAAGTGTTGAAGTGGCAGGTTGAACAACAACATTGCTAATTATGTTCACTTTAGATTTATATGGTTCTGTTGTGGCCCGCACTTCGGCATTACCACCAGTCTGAGCCTCATTAAGTGGAAATGCGTTGAAAATTTCCTCTATTGCATCATTTACTTGTTGGCTTGGCGGCACAGGGACGTCTATGGGGGCTGCATCTGTAGGAAACGGAATATTCATTAGGCTGGGAGACGGCACGTCAAAATACATATCACCAGGTCCCATATCTGGAGGTACTGGTACATTTAACAACGCTTCCTCAATATGGGCTTGTGTCTCTTGACCGAGACCCAAGGAAGAGAAAAAATCTTCGTGACTCATTTTTTAGTGGTTTTTACTTAAACTTTTTTCTAACACACACACACACAGGCTAACCCTTAAGGTTTGGTTTTAACTGAATATCTATTCTATAGTTAACTATTCTTTATATCCCCCACACCATTCACTGTTAACCTTGAATTATGCTTTCAGGGACACACCCTTTTTTGATGCACCTGTGTCAAATCACATGTAACTTTCAGGGTCATAAAACCTCCCACTTATTTAACATAAAGATGCGTGTTTAGATACAATCATAAAACTAAAAAAGTACAACTTCTAGACAAGATTAAAAAACAATTATAAACTTGTACAGTGTGTTCAATCTAACTTGTCCACATTTTAAATGTCTATAACTTTTTTATTTTTAAGTCTAAGCTTACAATTAGTCCTGTAAGTAGGTATAGCGGTAATTACATGTAAAATTTTTCAGATTTAAATGGTTACATTTCCGAAACTATTAAATATAGATATATCAAATGTAGTATTTTTGTAAAGCTCTTTAAAAGACCTTTTTAATGGTGGTATAATATAAATGGTGTTCCATTTAAAAAAGTAAGTTATGCCAATTTATACTATTAATAAAATTGTTTTGTGTAATCTTCATAACAGAAAAAACTTGATAATTCAATGTATAATTTGGTTTTGGGATCATTTTTAAGTAAAGAAATAAAAAAGTTATAGACATTTAAAATGTGGACAAGTTAGATTGGGCACACAGTATATAGACACAAAAAATATTTTAAAACATTTTTGCATCCCACAAATTTGTTACAAATACACTTTGATACAAAATATTTATGGTACAGAGTATATGGGTAAAGCGTAAAGTTTTACAAAAGTAATTTAACAAATGGATAACACGTTTAACTCTAAAAAATAATAAATTAATTTAAAATACAAAGGTTTTTAGGTATGGATTTTTCAGTAAAGTCTAATTTTGTTGTGAAAGAAACGTTTCAAACACCCCTAATAGAGCTTGTAATTTTTGCTCATCTGTTAAAAACGATTCTAATACAACTTCAACAAGTTGTTGATGTTTTCATTCGGGTCAGTTTTATAAAATTGTATGTCTGCGTGACCCCAAGGTAGAGTTTTGGTAGATGCGGGAATTACATAACGCTTATCATCCGTATGATTCAAAGCTACCTTATTTATTAGCTTTGTATAAACATCATGTAATTCGCTGCGAAAAGTTCTCATTTTTCGAAAAATTAAACCGCCGTGTTCAACGATGTTTCTGTAGTCTTCTATATGAAGCTCCTTTTCGATAACTGACTTTTTAATGCCTTTAGCTTTTTTAATTCACTGTTTAAAGACTTAACATAATAAGCTTTAGCCCCGGTGCCATAAAAACCAACAATTGGGTCACCCGAAAATTCGTCTTTCATCTTACCCGGGACCGATTCGCTTTTAATTATATTATATGGGTTTTGTTGTGGAAAGTTCGATGTGTCAAATTTTTCAGGGTTTTCCAAAATTATGCGATAGAAGTCATCTGTGAACACTTTTAAAATAAGAGAATCCGTGTCAGTGTAAAGCAAAGAGGCATTATTACCAAATTTTTGCTTAATAAAATTATTAAAAAAATCATACATGACTGTTTTTGAAATGTCAAGTATGGAAAACCCTATGTATATTGGTTTATTATACACAACTTTAAGTTTAGACATATGAATGGCAACAAAGTCTTCAGTAAAAATGGAACAAGTATTAAAGTTGGATCGAGCAATTAAGGCTCTTGCTCCAGTTTTAAATTTGGAATGGTCCCATTCAGTAATTAATCTTATGTCACATTGACTACTGCATTTTTCTTTTGAATACATTTGGGCAACTTGACATAGGATGATCCGACCATAGGCGAAAACTTATTGATGTTTACTTCCAGATAAAGAATTTTTTCCAAAGCCCATCCTACAATAAAAAATAAGCTTATAAATTTTGTTCTATTCCAATATTTTTTAGCATTTAAAACTTCTGTTTTTTCTTCGCGGACTCATGAAAATTGAACCCTTAATTCTAAGTACTTCCGTTTAGCATAATAAAGGGTTTTTTGTGAAAAACAACCAATGTCATTTTTAATATTGTACCAATATCAAGTTTTTGTTTATAATTTACAAAAAATACATGGTCAAGGATAAGGCGGGCTATAAAAACTCATGAACACATTTTCAAGGTTAAATGATGTGATGTTCACCTGCATGACCCCTCCCCTAAATGTATGTCTAGTGTTGTACATTTAAAACCAAAACCCTTTTTATAACCCAGGACAATCAGTAATAATAAAAAAAACACCTGCTGCTTTCTGATTAAATCCACAAATATATTTATTTCTCACGGCATACAAACTACCCGAATTATTGCTTGTGGGAAAAAAACAAAGAATGCTGTAACTTTTAACATATGTTTTGTAATATCTCATAGTCCAAACGAAATTTTTTCCCATAAACGCGGTAAAAAGAACTGGAGAAATATACCCCATTCTGCATATAAATTGTTTCTTAAAATTTAATGTATACTAACACATTTAAAAAACCCACACTTTTTATAGTCTAGGACAATCCCTAATAAAAAAACTACCCATGGCTTTCAAATTAAATCTACAAATATATTTTTTTATCAAAGACATAATCTCACGAAAAACTTTAGAATGAGGGCTTGTGTGAATAAACAAAGGATGCAATAAATTTAAATTCTTTGGGTGCTAGTATTAAAAACACATAAATAATCCACACCTCTAATGATAAAAATAAAACCTTTTCACAGCATAAAAAAATATTTTCCTTAAATTTTAATGCATATCTAATAGAAAGAACAATATAATTAAATCTAGCTTCTTAAGATACCTGCAAACCCCAAGGACATAAAAGAAACCATTTATCTGGGCCCGCCTAAAAATCCCTCTATTGTGCAAACAAAAGATAAAAGATGTTTTGATTTTCTAAGATTATATCCCATACTTTTAAAAAGTCAATCAATTTTAATTTTTATTTAACACAAAATATGCCGTTTCAAAAAACATATTCTTAATTTGTAACTATTTTAAAAATACAACCCTTTCTACACCTCATTTTTTTCTTCTTAAATTTTAATACATTTCAAAACACATGTTAAAATCAAACCCTTTATATAGACTAATATATTCAGTAATAAAAAAAAAACACCTGTGGTTTTTCTCATTAAATCACTTCTCGAGAGACATTTTTAAGATCTACCTAAATAAGCAAAAGGTTTTTAATATTATTGTAAAAATTGGCTTTTTAAGAAATAAAACACACATATTATTAGAAAAAATTGTTTTTATTATCACACAAATAAACTAATTACATTCGTTTTTTTTTGGTAGAAACAATTAAATCATTTAATCGCTTTTCTAGAGATTGCATTTTTTCATAAATATCGTTTTTAAAGTCTTCAAATGCCTTTTCGTATCTCTAAATCTATTAAAAAATGTTTAGGATTAAAAATAACATTTAATTATGCAAACTTGTTTATACTAAACACAAACTTTTTTTTGCGATAACGAGCTTTTCTGTGACTTTTCGCTCTTTTGACAGTTCCTAAGCTTTCTTACATACCATGTTTACCAATAACACATAAAAAAGAGTTTTTTCTTAAAGATGAAGAAGTTTGCATATTTAAATACTATTTTTAATTCTAAACATCTTATATTAATTAAAATTTTCAATGTTGTAAAAAATAAAGATACTTTAATCTTAAGCAAAATATTTATATTTTTTGACATAAACCTCGTATACCACTGCAGAAAATTAATATCTTATGATTGCATTTGCATTTGGGTTTAAGACCATGCTCAACATTTTATAACAAATAACTTCTTTTTTCCTAAAATTAATATAAGAAAAAAGTGATTCATACAGTGCGAACTTAAGTAGACACGCTGTATATACCTTTTTTAATTATGTATATGATAACGTCACCTCACAGATGGTAATGGCAAAGCCTCTGTGTAGTATTCTGCCAATTCTAGGTAGTAGTTATTTTAAAAAATAACGTCCGTTGTGGCACTACCGCGTTGTCTGTCTTCTTATTCTGTTTTTCGCCCTTTTTTTACTGGTTTAACACTATTGTTTTTTATGTACAGCAACTATATAGGGCTTTAGTTTCTACATATTTTAAATATGTTTTCAATCATATAGGATGACCCAAAAAGAGTTGACAGTAAAAAATGTTGTAAATAAGGTTATTCAGGTATTAAAAAAAAGGCAATTTTATGGAAATAACTTTTTATTTAAAACTTGTTTACACTTCAGACATTGTGTTATAGCATGGTTTCTTATACATTCGAAACAGTACTTTTTATGACTACATATACACCTTTTTTATTCGACAAATCTTACACATTAACATTTTTTTTTAAATAAGTGACTCGGGTACAGAATTTATAAATATTTCTACCTGCGTATCCATATTTTACAGATTTAGTTAAAAATATTTTTATTTAATAAATGATTCTCTATACTTAAAGTAAAATAACTTTTTATTTAAAACTTGTTTACACTTCAGACATTGTGTTATAGCATGGTTTCTTATACATTCGAAACAGTACTTTTTATGACTACATATACACCTTTTTTATTCGACAAATCTTACACATTAACCTTTTTTTTTAAAATAAGTGACTCGGGTACAGAATTTATAAATATTTCTACTTGCGTATCCATATTTTACAGATTTAGTTAAAAATATTTTTATTTAATAAATGATTCTCTATACTTAAAGTAACTGAGTTGTTGCAAGCAATACACACACTAACCTCTGCTACTTGACAAAGCGAAGTTTCACATAAAGTACAAGACAATTCATTAGTACAACAATTATAACTTCTTTGAAAATGTGTATTTACGTGTTTGTAACTTCCCTGGCTCGAATTGATTGCATGCAAAAAATAACACTTGTAACACAAGGGGTAAATTCCTTTTGCAAAGATTCCACAGCAATATAGGATTGGGTTACACACACTGTACGATTTAAATAGTTTGGTTTTATAGCTATGGAAGCTTTAATACTTTTTATTTTGATTGAAGCACTTTGTCCACAAGTGAAGTCTTCTGAATCATCGATTCCACTTTCGTCTGAATCACTAGATTCTTCTTCTTCGTATATGTTTTTGTCAGCACGAATAAGCGTATTTTGTCTTGAGTCAAAAATGTCACTTTTCACTTGAAACAGTATTTCTTCGTTACCATAAATCGACTTGATACATGACATATTCATTATGAAAATAAGTTCATATAAATATGGATCCGAAAATTGCTGGCTCATAAGACACAGGGTGAAAAGATTCGACTTTCCGGTCTTTCACCATCAACAATATTATTTGAAAAGTTCATTTTTTAAATCGACTTTAAAAACGTAATTTTATTAAAAAAAAAAAAGATAACCACACAATGACGGTATGTAACAAACTGATATTTGACCAAGAATCCTACAAAGTTTTAAATTCTAACACCCCTCCTACAACTTTTAAGCAACCAATGACCTGTAACAAACGTTCCTCCCTAAAACTTTTGAGCACCAATGATGGTTAAATAAAGAAGTAACTAAAACTTTTTTATACGCAAAGAATGCAATAACTTTTAACATCTGCTTCTTTAATATCTGATAGACCAAACGAATATAAAAATATTTGTCCTTCAAAGCCGTAAAAAGAAAGAAAGGAAGAAATACAACCCATTCTGCATATAAATTGTTTCTTAAATTTTAAGGCATGTCTAACATATTTAAAACCAAAACCTTTTTATAGCCTAGAACAATCAGCAATTAAAAAACCATCTGCTGCTATCCTCATTAAATCTACAAATATATTTATTTTTCACGACACAAATTATCGCTTGTGGGAAAAAACAAAGAATGCAATAACTTTTAACATCTACTTTTTTAATATCTGATAGACCAAACGAATATAAAAATATTTGTCCTTCAAAGCCGTAGAAAGAAAGAAAGGAAGAAATACAACCCATTATTAAATCCACAAATATATTTATTTCTCACGGCATACAAACTACCCGAATTATTGCTTGTGGGAAAAAAACAAAGAATGCTGTAACTTTTAACATATGTTTTGTAATATCTCATAGTCCAAACGAAATTTTTTCCCATAAACGCGGTAAAAAGAACTGGAGAAATATACCCCATTCTGCATATAAATTGTTTCTTAAAATTTAATGTATACTAACACATTTAAAAAACCCACACTTTTTATAGTCTAGGACAATCCCTAATAAAAAAACTACCCATGGCTTTCAAATTAAATCTACAAATATATTTTTTTATCAAAGACATAATCTCACGAAAAACTTTAGAATGAGGGCTTGTGTGAATAAACAAAGGATGCAATAAATTTAAATTCTTTGGGTGCTAGTATTAAAAACACATAAATAATCCACACCTCTAATGATAAAAATAAAACCTTTTCACAGCATAAAAAATATTTTCCTTAAATTTTAATGCATATCTAATAGAAAGAACAATATAATTAAATCTAGCTTCTTAAGATACCTGCAAACCCCAAGGACATAAAAGAAACCATTTATCTGGGCCCGCCTAAAAATCCCTCTATTGTGCAAACAAAAGATAAAAGATGTTTTGATTTTCTAAGATTATATCCCATACTTTTAAAAAGTCAATCAATTTTAATTTTTATTTAACACAAAATATGCCGTTTCAAAAAAATATTCTTAATTTGTAACTATTTTAAAAATACAACCCTTTCTACACCTCATTTTTTTCTTCTTAAATTTTAATACATTTCAAAACACATGTTAAAATCAAACCCTTTATATAGACTAATATATTTAGTAATAAAAAACACCTTAATTAATGTACACCTGTTTAATTTATGTTAATTAGGTCGTTAACGGTGCTTGGGTGCAAAGAGTTCACATTCTTTCCCTACTAATAATAATAGTAACATACAGGGTGTTTCAAAAGATTAAATAATCCTATATTCTGACTGTCTTAACCTTTGATATACAGCGTGGTAAACTTTTAAAAATATATCTTTATTTTTATATTATCTGAGATACCACTTTAAAATTTTTAAGTAAATTTGGTACACAGCCAGTAGACATTAACATGCATTTTTTAATGTAAAATATTTAAAAAAAGCTATAAAACGCCAACTGTTTTTTTAAAACAAATATTATTTTTATAAGTTCCATTCAGCGTCGGACTGGTGGCATAAGGGCCTACCGGGCAGAGACCTCAAGAGGGCCCAGAAAACTGAGTATATTATCTACACATGGGAAAAACAAATAAAAAGTTTAAATTATTATATATTAAAACAAGAACAAAGAACATATTCTATTATCTACAGCATACTTAAAAGCTACGTGAACAGAAATTATAAACTCAACCTCTAGTCCTATAAAGGTATAACATAAAATGGTAAAAAAAAACAAAAAGTGAAATTTATAAAATCATAGTTATAGATAAGAAGTGTTTTTGCAACAGCGACGTAGAATTTGCAATTTTGTCAATTAAATGATCATAGTCTAAACCTTCAAACAAATCTGCTTCTGAACTTATTATTATAAAAGCTTCTACCAACTCTTGCCCTAAAAGTAATCTAAGACGATTTAAGACTAATTTTAATTTGGAAAAACACGCTCACAAGCAACTTGCGTACAAGATAATGTCAAAAGACACTTGTATACTATATACAGATGACTATATGCTGCGACATGCAAATTATGTTAAGAAGTATTTTTAGGCAACAATGTAAGCAACCTCACAGTTTTTTTTGTGAAGTTGGAGAAGTTTTATTATCATCATCATCAGATTCGGATTCACTGTTTTCTATTTCTACTTAATATCCCTCTGGTAGGCATGACGAATCTTCTGTCAGGATTTTTAGATCTTTAAAATTTTTTGCAAAATTAATCAGTTCTGTTTTAATACAAGAAGCAGGTAATCCGGACAGTTTTGAAATTTCCTCAAAAATACTATTATATAAACGATCAGTTTGTTTTACTAATTGTTCAAAATTTCGCGGATCAAAAAGTAAAAAGAATCATAAATGGTTTCGTGCTTTTCAAATCTGTTTTCTAAACTTTGTGTCACTTGATTTATTATTGCTTTTTATGTCTCAATTTCAAAAGCTTTGTAAGGACCCTGCTCAGTAATTTTGAAAATTTCGTCAGAGTTCTGTCCTTAGCTGGGGACTGGGGATTCCCCGCGATTTGTTTCTCTTCTTATTCTTTAATAGCTCTTACTCACTAGGGGCAATTTGCCAGTCTATGTGTAAACTTTTTGTTGTTCTATGTTTTTACAGGGGGCCCATTTACATTTAGAAGGTGGGGCCTACCGGGCATATGCCCGGTTGCCCGGCGGGCGAGTCCGACACTGGTTCCATTTACTCTTAAACAAATTTTATATTGTTTTTCTTTCGTCGACGAATGGTTTTTGCTTAATAAAATATGAAACATGTGAGTTTTTGCGTCCTATAAAATAACAAACCTTGCGATTCTTATCAACTTACCAAAAAGGCATCTTTTAACAATTTTCAACTTCATATTTTTTAGGTAAAAACTATTCGTCGGACAAAAGAAAAACAAGATATCAAATTTTCTTGACATTAAATAAAATTACAAAAATAATTTTTGGTTTTAAAGAAAGCAATGCCGTAGGTACTACATATAATTTTTTAAATATTTTATTCAAATCCCGCTCGAACGCCATTTAAAAGATAAACTTATATTTTACATTAAAAAATGCTTTTTAACGTATAGTGGCTGCATACCAAATTTCATTAAAATTTTTGGTGTGGTAAGACAAATATTGTCAAAAATTTTTTTTAGGTTTACCAACCTGTATCTTATAAGTTTATTTGAACTTTCTTCGTAAAATCAACTAAGGATTGATACCTTGCTTACCCTAAAAAATACATATGTGGAAGCGATGATTTTTGAAACAACCAGTATATTTTTTTCAAAAAATAGTAAGATTAAAAAAATATGTTAACGTCTGCATTAAGCTAATCAATTAATATCCTAAAATAACTCGAATTACAAATCATTACGGCGATGCGATAAGCCTCTGGTAAGTAAAAAGAGCATTAAGAAAAAACTATATCTACGCCATTGATAAAATTGTACAAAACAATTAAAGTCTTAAATACAAAATATGTGGTGCAAACGGAAACTTTAGGAAGACATTATTTGCCAAAATAAAATTTAATTACATTTGCGATGCTACTGACGCATTATTAATTTTTTCGAAATAAAATTCCAATAAGTTGTAGGGTAGGGTACTTAAACATTTTAGGTTATCTAAAAAATTGACCTCGGTGATAAACTGTTAAATGCAGGAAGGAGAATATTTTAAAAAATCAAATTAAAAAAAATCTTGAAAAATAAGGCAAATATCAAAAATGTGAACTTTTTTTTTTAATGTTTTGCAAAATAACATCATATAATTTAAAAAATCTTTTGTTAAATGTCGCTCTTAACAAAGTTTTTGTAAAAAATAAGACTTTCCTTTTACAACCTCTAGAATAAAAACTAAGAAAAACTTTACTTAAATTGGAATGGCCATCGTTTTTTTAAAAGTTTTTCTAGAAAACGGTTAAAATCGCACTTTGTTAATGCATTTTAATTAATAGTAAGAACGTTTTAAAATTTATGAAAAAATTCCCAGTTACAGTTGAATTGAGCATCAGTTTATTAGCATGTCTTTAAGAAACTTCCTGTATAGGGATATTTCAAATTTTTTCTAGAAAATTTACTGAAAGGTCGTTACTTGGTATTAATGCATAATTCTAATTTTTGTTGTTGTTTTTAACATTTCCTTTTTTTTTCTTTTGCGGTATTTTACCCATAAGTACTTTTAACTTTTTGTTGGCTTACCCTGTATATTCCTATAGACTAATTAAAAATTTACTTATGGTAATATCGTTTAGGACCCACATTTACAAAAAATAAATTTAACTGACTAGTAGTTTTAAAGCAATTTAAATGATCTTTTAATTGGTAATACAACATACAGTGTGTTTAATTAAAAAAATCCATGTAACTGTCAAGCTTAAAATTATAATTGTTATTTACTTACTTACTACTAACTTATAGTAGGAAAGGTGTAATAAAAAAATACAAAAAATATATTTATCTTTGATTTTTATTTTTATAACAAGATTGACACTATATTAATTATTACACAGATTTGTTTTCTTTAGTTTTCCATACAGGAAGTCCTTAACATTTCTCCAGCTTCTGGATGACATTAAAGCATGATGCTCAGCTTTAATAATGGTAGCCGCTTTTTCTTCGTTACTCCAAGGTTTTTTTATAATAGTCCTTTTTTTTGGTTTTGTCTTTTCCTTGACTTGTTTGGGCTTTGATATTTTAGAATTTTCTTTACTCATAATTAAATCTTCAGTTTTCTTATTTAGACTATTGGATGTACTTGGATTGTCTATATCTATTTCTCCTTCTGGATCAATTTCCTCATCTTCATCTGAAAAATCAATTAGTTCCTAATCAACATTAATTTCATCAAGGCTTTTTCCTTTCATATTTGTAATATTTCCTTTTTCCATATTCAGTAAAATTTTACTTATTTTGGCTAGTTGCGTTGTTTCATCTGCAAGGCGGTAATACTGCCTGTGCACCCTAACGTCATGTCCCATAAATTGCGCCAAGGAATCTAACTCATTTTCTTTCAAATTAAGGAGCTGTACAGTAGTAGCAACGTGTTTTCGCAAGCGGGTAGAAGTTATCGTTTCTGGGTAAGTGCAGCCGGCAGCTTTTGCAAATCCCGTTAATAAAACATACGCCCTATAATATCCCGATGAGTATTTTAAAGACGGAAATAAAAAGGATTCATAGGATCAACTCCACAGGATTCCCTTTGACTATTTTATACATTTAGGCACTCTTGCATGTGCTTCGTTAAGAGTACTGGAACACCACGACCCCGTTTGCCCTTAATAACAAGTCTTACCAATGATCTAGATATTTGTTTTTCACTTTCACTTAGGGATTCAAAAACATCAGCATCTTCTTCAGCACTTTTTGCTTTTATGTAATCTTGTAAAAGCATATATTGTACCTCTCCCACCCGTCTTCGGTTTAAAATAATTGTCATAACAAGGATGGTCTCTACTAGCTTTTGAAATAATAATTTTTCTGGATTTATCTTTAACTGATCTGCTGTGGTCTTACTCTCATTTAAAAGATATGCGTGCAGTAGTTGCACGTCTTTCGTGAGTGGTATTCTCTTGGGCGCATTCCACTTTCGCTCCGACAAAGTTCGGTAGGCATGGCAACTCACTTCCTTATTCCACTTAGCTTCTAAAACTGCCAAAAATGCGTCTAAACTTGGAATTTGGGATGTTAAGATATTGTCTTCCAAGTAGTCGCCCTTAAGTGTTGAAACACATTTTTTTATTGAAAATCCTATCTTTAGTGCTAGCGATGGACTTTCAAATTTATTCGTAACCGGATTATGCCCAGCAATTTTAAAAACTGCTTCTCTAAATATTCTGTACTTTGTAGGATGTAATAATTGGGTAAGTTTTTTTATGTTTTGTGTCGATTTTTTCCGCAGCCAGGACTAGACGACCAAGTTCGCGACATTTGTCTATAATACTGCGATGACCTTTGGTGTCATGTCCGATTCGTTTAAATTCTGATTCGCCAAAAAGAAGAATCAGCTGGTCT
Organism: Listronotus bonariensis; assembly: GCA_014170235.1. Lineage (NCBI taxonomy): Eukaryota > Metazoa > Arthropoda > Insecta > Coleoptera > Curculionidae > Listronotus > Listronotus bonariensis. The sequence goes on along the minus strand of JACEGR010001606.1, from coordinate 14,813 downwards.
TTCCTTATAATTTGAAAAATTTCATCGTCATTCATCTTTTCGAGAATACATTCTTTGAATCTAGTAGATGTGCCATGCCCTATTGGTAATAATAAACTACTTGCTGTTCGCAGGCCCCTATTTCTTGTTTTTTGAATGTCTTCAGTCATCTTAGGAGCAAAATTGCATTTTTTAACGTGTCTATGCAGATATGTTTTAAGAAACAGTTGAAAACAAAACTGACAAGGTAAATAATCTAGAATACCGTTTGTATCGGTCGCTATTTTTCTTCTTTTAGGGACTACTGTTCCTTCTCCATCTTTAATAATATTTTTGTTCATCATAAACATTCCCCTATTTTGTAGCGACTGTAGTAACTGATTACGTTCATTTGAATTCTTTTCCAAGCTTAAAATTTTTGCAACTTCAAGTTCTTCAGCATGACATCTATATAAATGTCTTGGGAGTTTGCTAAAAAGTTTTTGACAAAAAATACAAAAAATCTTTTGTCCCACTTTCTTTTTGAGTATTATCTACAGATGCTACAGGAAGCGTGGGAAGTTCAAGAATATTTTCTTCTGTATTATCAATAGTTTGTGGTTCGTTAAAAATAATTGGACTTTTTGCCGACTCCTTATTTCGGAATCTTGATTGGTTTCATTGTAGAAAGATTTACTGTTTTCTGGTACATTGGAAGTACTAATTAATATGGAGCCATCATTACTCATTGAAGACCTATTTATTACACTAGCACTAGAATATAATTCATCTGAATAGGAGGGTTCATATTCAGAAGACTCCTCTTCAAAAACATTTTCCTGGTCGTCTTCTGTATTTTCTATTAAATAGGACTGCTTTCTCTTACGTGTATTTTGTAATCTGCTACATGATTCAGGAGTATTTGTCATATCTGCACAAACATTTGTTAACTCTGTATATGTTTTTTCATTGCTTGCAATCTCTATGGTTTTCTCAGAGTAATTAGCAGTATGGGGTTCAAACGAGCTGATCATTTGAGTGTCCGTTATGCTATTTTTCTTTTGGATATCCGTAGTAATAATTTCATTAGTCAGATTATTTTCTAAATACATAATATTACTTGAATCTGGTAATTTAGACTGATTACATTCAGAGGTTAAAAATTCTACAAGGCTACTGTTTATTGTGGATGAATTAAGGAACTCGACATCAGTAATATTAAAAGTGAAATGTTTGATAAGGAGGAGATATTGTTATTCGCAGAAGATTCTAAGTTATCTGTACTTTTAGTTGGATTTTTAGATTATCTAAATTGTCCAGAAAATATGACTCAGTTTGCTTATTTTCCAAAATGTTCAGATTAATGGATTCTGTACCAACTGAATTTGCGGAGTCCATTTCATCTAAACCTTTATTTTTAAAGTTATTTTCATTTAACATAGCAATATTGGTCTCTTGAATATTTAAAGCGGGAGGATCAATATTTGTATTTGCTTTTGCAACAAACTGTTTACTTGAGCTTCTGTGTGACTAATATTTACATTTAAAAATGTAGCAGAGGTTAGATTACTTGTAATTTCTGGTTTAGAGGTTTCATCTGTTCTAACATAATTAAGTATTTTTTGATCGGTATTATTAACACTCATTTTACTATTTGTAATTTCTGTGGTTGTAGTAATAGAATTTGTAAGAGAATTTTCGGGTAACAGAAATTCATTTAATTTAGATAAGTCATCACCACCATTGGATCCATCTTTTAAAGAACATCTATTTGTTCCATTTGCTGAAAAATATAGTTGCCTTAGTGAAGTTATCCTACTTTCTAAAACGAAAGCCAATATGCGTTTGGTCTTTGTTGTTATAGGAAATACGTACGATATAATAGAGTACATTTTAAACCTATAGTCAGCGATAAAAAAGTATTTTGGTTTTTACAATAAATATATCGATTATATTTAAACCTTGACTATCGAATCATCTTAAAGTAGGACATGTATTTAAAAATAGTTTTACTCTTCTTTGAATTGAATCAAGGAATGCTAAGGGTTGTGGGGGACGCAATGCCCCAGATATGAGAACAATACTCCAAGGGAGGTCGGATCTGGGACACATACAAAGTGTACAAATTAGAAGGAGAAAAATACTTTTTGGCTCGAAAGAGAAATCCAAGCTTTTTGAAGCTAACGTGGCTATAGATAAAATGTGCTTATGCCAGTTCAGGTTGTTCTCAAATGTGACGCCCACAAGATTGAAAGTGTCTTTGCTTTGCAAAAAACTTGGCTGCTCATTAGTAAAGGATGAGTATTTGGTGACTCTTTTCGCGACAAGGAGCAAGAGAGAGAGAGAAAGAGAGCGAGAGTTATATAAAAAAATATTACTGCATCAAAAAATTTAAGAAAATTATAAAACCCTAAGAAAGAGCGCAATAACCTACCTTTTCTAGTTATTTACATGTTGTATCCTATCTACGGTATAAAACTTTGATAGGTGATTTCTTATGTTATTTTATGAAAAAAAAGTGGCTATAACACATAATGTCTCGAGTCGCGTCATTTCTGAGGAAAACGGTAAATTTTTTTTAAGTATTTATTTTATAAATGTCGTAAATAGGACGATATTTTCGCGATTTTAAACCAGCCTGTAAATCCTAGGTTAATTTTTATTATAGCTTTTAGCATTTTACACAAAGCAAACATTTTTTATTAAGAATAACTTTATTTCGAAATATTACAAATAAGAAAATTTACAGGTATAGTTAAGTCCATTCGTGGACACCCTGTATATTTAAAATAAAACTTTTTAACCGTTTTAAACAGAAATACAAAAGCATATTTTACTTTCTATCTTAAGAAAATAACATAATAAATTATGAATTATAGTTACCTATTGGTTGATCTGTAGATCTTTCAACAGGTACAGTTGGGGTCATAAAAAACCGTCCACCCAGTTTATTCTTTTAACGGGTTTGTTTCACTTCCAAAAGTTACGTAAAATATTTTTTAATTTTTTATTACATCATTTTTCACAGAAAAAAATTAATATATATTTTATGGCAGAACTTATTAAAACGGCCCCGTAAACTGGAATCCCCTTTAAAAAACCACGTTTTTACAACGAAGGCACGTTTTGGCAACAGCGTATAATTCAACTAGCAATCGTGCCTGCTCGAGTAATTTCGTAATGTTTGGTGGCGTTTAACCTTGAAAGAGAAAGTGTCCAAAACAATTTTATTTTACAATTTATAATAATTCGCAGTTAAGTTGGTTGGCGCGCTATCCGGCCAAGCGCATAAAAAAATAACTTGTCTTTACTATCACTATATAGTATAAAATAAAGTCTCTTTTTCTGTCTGTTTGTATGTATGTATGCTAAAATCTTTAAAAGTGTTTAACGGATTTTGATGCGGTTTTTAAATGGATAGAGTGATTCAAGAGAAAGTTCTATATGTATAATAATACAAAAAAAAACATATACAGAGTGTTTAAAAAAATAGTTTTTATTTAAAATTTGATATTGACGTTACTATTCTCAACTAATTTTGATGCGGTTTTTTTAATAGATAGATTAATTCAGAGGAAATTTTATATGCATAATAATATCCAAAAAAATATATATACAGAGTGTTTTAAAAAATAGTTTACATTTAAAATTCGATATTTCTCAACGGATGTTAATACGGATTTTTTTAATAGATAAAGTGATTTAAGAAAAAGGTTTATTTGTATAATAATACCCTAAAAAAATGTATACAGTGTGCTTATAAAAATAGTTTACATTTAAAATCCGATATTACTCAACGGATTTTGATACGTTTTTTAATAGATAGAGTGATTTAAGAGAAAAGTTTATATGTATAATACTATCCAAAAAACCATATACAGAGTGTTTAAAAAAATAGTTTATATTTAAAATTCGATATTGACCTTACTATTCTCAACAGATCTTGATGCGTTTTTTTCTATAGATAGAGTGATTCAAGAGAAAGGTTTATATATATAATATTATCTAAAAAAACATATACAGAGTGTTTAAAAAATTAGTTTACATTTAAAATCCGATATTACTCAACGGATTTTGATGTGTTTTTTAATTGGATAGAGTGATTTAAAAGAAAGGTTTATATGTATAATACTATCCAAAAAAACATATACAGAGTGTTTAAAAAAATAGTTTATATTTAAAATTCGATATTGACCTTACTATTCTCAACAGATCTTGATGCGGCTTTTTTTCTATAGATAGAGTGATTCAAGAAAAAGGTTTTTATGTATAATAATATCTAAAAGAAACATATACAGAGTGTTTTAAAAAATAGTTTACATTTAAAATCGATATTGTTGTTACTATTGCAATTAAAAAATGTGTTTATAGGAATTGTCTACAGCTAGCTATGGTTTATAATAAAATATAAAATTGCCATACAGGGTGGGTCAAAAAGATGTTAAATTAAAAAAAACCCTTAAAACTAAAATGCATTTTAACTACGCTATTATACCATCTAGAAATTACAAAATTGCTTAAATTGTAAGATTTATAAATAGGTATATAATAAAATAAAAAAAAATATTATACAGAAAGTATCAATTTTTTTATTAGGTTTCTTACCACTATTCAATGGATTTTGATGCGTTTTTTTATTAATGAAGTGATTTAAGATGACGGTTTCGTTAATATGTATACAGTGCATTTCTTTAATGCCCCCCTTTATTTTTTGATCGAATTAATTTTAAAAAATTAAACTTTAAAATATAAAATTGATGCATAAATACTAAATTTTAGAGTGAAATTGACAGATGAACATTTTAAAATTCCTTTGGGATTACTTACTAAAATCTATACAATCTAAACTAATACTAATAATATACCTATACTAATTGCTAATAATATTATAAAGTAACTGTGTTTGTTTGTTTGTTGGGGCTAATCTTCGGAAATACTGAACTGATCGTGAAAATTCTTTTACTATCTAAAAGCTACTCTATTCAAGAGTGCTATATAGAGGCTATATTTTATTATGATTTAACAAAAAGTTCAGAGAAAAATATAATTAACACCTAATGGAGTGGGGGTAATTGTATACTTATCGGACACCACGCCGATTTTGATGATTTTTGGCATACAAGGGTTTTTGGGGCGCTGATTACGAATCCAAAAGAATTTTTAGTCGGCAACGTTTTTTTTTCGAGATATCCATTATCAAACTTAAAAAGCAAATTTACCTTATTTTCACTATATTCCCCCTTCTTTTTGCAAATAATTTTTGATTTAAAGCTTCAATTCAATATTTTATTTTCATCTCTTAAAAATCCATTTTCCATTTATTTTACCCTTTTTTCCATAAAATTGTAAAGCTTTAATTTAATGACAGTAGCTATGGCTCCGCCAATTTAGTAGAAATCTCAAAAATTGCGTGCAAAAAGAAGGGGGAATATGGTGAATTTAAGTTAGTTTTCATGTCAAGATTGATGACGCATATCTCGAGAACGAAACGTTGCCGACTAAAAATTCTTTCGGATTCGTAATCAGCGGCAGCGCCCCAAAAACCCCCGCCTGCCAAAAATCGTCAAAATCGGCGTGGTGTCCGATAAGTAAGCAATTATCGGTGTGGGCACGGGTCGGCTAGTATTAATATATCTGCTTTTGAAACCCGGGGAAAACAAGCTGAACCTGCTTAGCCCCATTGACCCCTATAAATTGGCGATTGCCTGAAACAGAAAGAAAACCCACTAAAATCAAAAACACTTATCTACGTTTATTACGTTACGTTATTAAAATAAAAAATAAAATCAATTTAAGGATAATGGCTAGCTAAAAATTATGGAAAATCATAGTTTTTATATTGAAAGTTTTTATTACAGATGACATGTAAGTTAATTTTGACTAATATATTTATTATTTTTCAAAAAAGCTGGGTGTGTTAATTGATTTTAAGTTTTCCTAAATTTGCTTTAGTATCAAGCATAGGTTACCATGTATTAGATATTAAAATTAACATATTTCGTTTACGTTTTTTTATACAAGTTTCCTTTTCTAAAGTACTATACGTTGAACACTATAAATTAAGACAAACATCTGAACAAAAACCCAAAATGATGATCCCCAGTTTTCTTTACCGCTCTCCTGAAAAGTTGTAATTGAGATAGGCCCCTTCGTAGGAACAGCGACGATTTAAAATCAATTAAAATACCCATTTTTTTTTTGTAAAGTAATAAATATACCAATCAAAATTAACTAAAATATTATTTGGGACAAAAACTGCCAAGGTAAAAGTATCGGTTTCCAAAAATTTTTACTAGGTGTTTTTCCTAAATAAATATTATTTTTTAATTAAATTTTTATTTTTATAACTGTGGCAGACTTGCCACCGAAACGTAAATATGTATTTTTAAATTTCTTGTTCTTTTTTTTCTTTCAGGCGATCTGAGGATCCCATTGTATAGATATTAAGTTATACTAAAGAAACTTCAATAACATGTATCCGCCACACGAATAGAGAACATATTTAAGATATTATAGTTTTTAAATAATTTAAAGTTTATCCATTATAATGTGTCTCTATGTAATTATATTTAGTAGAGAACGGCATATAAAATGCAATGTATATTTTAGTATGTAAAATCTCAGATAGATAGATACGATAGGTGGACAGATTCCGCTTTCAATGACGCAAATTTGTCCCTCGTATAGCTTATGGTCTAAGAGGTGGCACCAATTTTTGGGTAGGTATTTGAGGCAAGCTGGGAACTTGTCACATACTTGTCCTATTATAACCCAACACGGAACTGCAGACCTGGCTGGTGAGTAGCGGGGCCAAAGCAAAAAAAAAATAATGTTATTTTTTTGGGTCATAAAAATACAGGGTGTTCCTTAACTACGGTACAAATCTTAAGGGGGTGCTTTCTTATGTCTTTTTATCAAAAAAGTTCCTATAAACATGTATCCGGACTTGCTTCCATTCTGAGATACAGGGCGTTAAAGTTTTTAAAAAAGTCGTTTGCTCACAGCATCAAACTATATATCTTTTTCTTATTAGGATCACTAACCAATAAGTTTTGATAAATTGGAACCATTTTAGTTCTGGACTTGAGATATAGCGAGCCGAGACTAATGACCCCCATCTTAGCAGATCGCTTGAAACAAAAAACTCAAAAAAAAAAAATAGAAATGTATAATTACTATTTTTAATGCTTTTTGTTTTTAGGCATTACTGTTTTGGATGAGTTAATAGAGCTGAGCACCAATTTAATTCTTACACTAGTGTTACGGACCTAAGAGATCCCATTCATCAAAACTTTTTGGGAAGTAATCCCAACAAAAAATTTTTTTGTCACATAAATTCACCACAACAACAATAAAAACCATAATAAAAATAACAAGGTATTCAAAAGATACCACTTTTTTAACATTTGTAAAGTGTTTTTATCTCTTGAAAATTTGTAAAAGGACATGTTTATCCGGTTTCAGATGGCTAACTCCTCGGTTTGATTAACAAAGAATAATACAATATGATAAATCCGGTTTCGTTACCGTATATCGGTAAGCAATAGAATAACAAAACAAGCATTATTAGTCACACCTGTTTACATGCTGGTATTTAGTTAAATTGTCTCTTTTCCTCACATTGTCTATGATGTTATTTAACTGAACCGGTATACAGGGTGTTCCTTAAACACATGCTAATATTTAAGGGGGTAATTCTTGGACTCATTTAAAGAAAAAAACTTTATATGGACATATGCCCTAAACGTCTTAACTTTTGAGATACAGTTACTTCTCGAGACGCCACTGGACTTATAAAATGTAATTAAGTTAGTGATAAATAACCCCCTTGATGTCATCAATAATATTGCCAAATTTAAGCAAAATTGGGTAAACGATAGTTAGGATATTATTATTATATGTATATTATAAATAGATTTTTTTTTTAAATTTTAACACCTGTATCTCAAAAGTTAAGACGTTTAGGACATATGTCCATACGAAGTTTTTTTCTTCAAATGAGTCCAAAAATCACCCCCTTAAATATTAGCATGTCTTTAAGGAACACGCTGTATAATATATTATAGTAATAATTCACGCCAAAGGAATATTTTTCATAACAATTACCAGTTGACATGTTGTATAAAACCTAGATAATATGTATACCTTTTTTTCTCATTAAAACTTAAATTGAAGATATTATGCTCTACACTGGTCAGGCGGATCCATTTATTCTATGGTTTTTTTATTGGGTACACGCCAAAGAAAAGAATGGGATCGCTTCGGTCCTGGTCCCGGGGTATACGAGCTAAATTAAAACTTTAAACAATCCGTTTTCGACATTAAACTAGAAAAAAAAAACACTTTGTTTATAAAGGTGTTTTGATTTATAACAGATTAATAAAATTTATTTTCCCTAGGATATCGATGTAAATACTAAATAAAGATTTTTTGAAGTCGTTCGAATAAAATTACGGTGTAAAAGTGGTTAGGGACCGCGCGTTTAGTAAAAAAGCCACCGACGTCATCATTATCTGCGCGAAGTCTCCTGTTATTTCCTCAACCCTAATTTAAAATGTTATTTATTTTTAAAAATCAAAACTATAAAATGCCTATTTTCTAGATAACGATACGAAACCCAACAAACCGCGATTGAAAGAGAGATACAGGAGATTTCCCGTAGATAATGATGACTTCTTTACTAAACACGCGGACCCTACCATCGTCTGTCGTTCGGGACGAAGACGGACGCCTTGGCAACTGCCCGAGCTCGCGCTGCGCTGCTGCTGGTGGCGGCTGGATGACTCATTAGATCGTTCTAAAATAAATATAAATAGATACCAGGGCTATTTTAAAAGATATTTTATGCCTAAAATTGTACAAAAAATTTTAGAAAATAATTAATGTGTTTATTGTAATTTTATTTATTTTACAATAAATGTTATTGCTTTTTATCGCTAAAAAATCAAAAATTAAAAAAGGTGGGTGGACGGTTTTTTATGACCCCAACTGTACATTACGCATTTTTCTTCGTGTTCTAAAAAATATCAAATACCGTTAAAATGGTAGATAAAAAGGCATCTTTGGATAAAATTAATATATCGAGTGTTTAATAATTTTTAAACAGTTACCTTTTTGATATGCCAGTATCCTTACGATTAGCTTGACAATCAGTACCATCTAAAATAGATGAAAATAATATGACAAATTCTAGAAACTTGTGATACTATTTCCATGTATATACAGGGTGGCCCAATTGTCGGAGAAAGTCTAATATTTCTGTTGTTTAACGAGATGTGACAAAAAGTTTTATGTTAAAGTTGTAGGGATTTTAAACGTGCTGGTCTCTAAAATATTACAGATATTGCAGAGTGCCCCAAAAAAGGTTATGGCAAAGGAGGTAGTTTTTGTAAATTGTAACCTCTATTTTTGTTTATATAATCGGATTTAGCATAACATTTTGCATATAGTACGTTATTTTATGTTGACACTCGTGGCGATATTGCCACGCTATTTATAATCAAGTGGAACTCTCGTAAAAAACATGTTACCCGATAATTAGGTAAAAACAAAATTAAATTACTTATTAATAATTCTTAGCTAGATGTTTTAACACAATAAAGGTAACAAAATAAATTCCTATAAGAAAATTCACTGGATCTTATACAGAACATTTCTTATAGTATAGCCAACATCTCAATATTTAAAAAAGCAATCAATTTATTTTTTTAAACAAAACACCCTGTATATTAGGCCGTTTTTAGATTCTAGGAATAAAAATAAGGCTAGTTTCTTTAAAGATACCTATACTAAAAATGTTTAGTTTTTTAGATATTTAGGATTTTTGAAAAATTAATGACAAGTATTTTTTGATAAACAAGAACTTTGGTATTTTAAATGGAACACCCAGTATATTTGTTAATATTCTCAAAATTTAATTTTTCCCCTTAAAAAAATGTAGCATAAGTTATGGTTATTTTTAAGAAGGAAATTAATAATATATAGGGTGTTCCATTTAAAATAAGGAAGTTGACATTAACTTCCGGTATAACCGGAAGTTGTAGAATTGTCAAAATATTTTAGTTGTATATCCCCCGCCGACTTTATAATGTTACCAAATTTTCAAAATTTTCCTACTTTCAGAGAAATCGATCGCAATAGTTCCCGGTGTGACACCCTGTGTGTAAAATTTTATATTGAATTCGATTCTGTAAAAAAAGACAACCGGGTAAAATGACCGGTACTCTTTGGTTATGTTCCAGAAACGGTAACTCTGTGGTTAAGGGTTAAAAGTCTAACAATTTTTATAAAAACTTTTTGTCATATCTCGTTAAACAACAGAAATATTGGGCTTTCTCAAAAAATTGGGCCACCCTTTATATGAATTCGAGAGAGATTGCCCACATAATCTGGGAGAGTCTGTAAATAATTTCAATATGTTATGGTGTATTACCTTGTAACTTCTATCAGTGACTTTACCTATAAGAACGACCATATTTTAGGAATAATTTTTCTAGGTTTAACTTTTAAATAAAAAAATATATTATAAATATAAAACTACTATAAAGCTATTTTTATTTCTTTACCTTTACCGAAACTTAATTTTGGTTGTATTTTCTGATCTGTAATTAACTTTTGTGCATCTGTTATTCTCTTTTTATCTAAAAAACAAAAATAAAAATATTTTTTCGTTTGCAAAAAAGGCCCTAAATTATGTTGATAGAATAACAGCGCCTACTAATTATAACCTTCTGATTTAATTTTAAACATTGAGACTATTAAGGATGACCTTTATTTATCGTATTTGCTAAAAACCAACCAACAAAATTGTTGAAAATAAAATAAAATATACAAAATAGTTAGAATAGTGGGTGAATATTAGGTCTCTAAATAATACGAAATTATGCCATCAAGGATAAATGGGGAGCAGACTTTCAAATCGCACTTTTTCCATTTTTGACATTTTTCAGGAAAGGGAAAATACTGCTACACTGTTATTAATAAAGTTAAAAAAAAACACAAAGCATTAAAAAATGTACTTTATTATTATTATTTTATCCTACTTCTAAGTAACAACAAACTTTATTCGTTTTTTCAAAAAAATATTTTTCCCTGGACAAAACGACTTTTGATTGTCTTTAGGGGACAAAATGTAGTTTGATTGTCCCCAAATGACTTTAATAAAAATATAAACTAAAAATAGATTTTTGGGGGTTAAATAAGCAATAAATTAAATAACTAACAAGTTATATGACATGTATGTCATCCTCCAGAAGGCAGCAACATTCTTCTTCATCTTCACATTGATCGCAGGTCTTATCTTCTTTTTCAGTTATATTGTTACGATACTGGTCTTTTAAAATTACGTCTAACCAAGTTAACTCTGGATCTAAAGCCCAATCCTTGCCTGACACACTAACCAAAAATTGCGTTAGGCTATCTAGTTTTTTCTTCTTAACAGAATGCTTTATTGGTAATTCCGGCAGGATTATGGTACTTAGTTTCTTTTTTGGTTTAATTAAACTTGAAAACTTTTTAGAAGGGTCATCATTCCTGTACAAAACCTCTGTTTTATATAATATTTTATTCACCGCAGCAGGTTGTTTGCCTCGGGTTATGATTATTCTTTTAGCTTCACTGATACCTATAACTTTTTTGAGTGAAAGAGCTGCATGTTTTATGTCATACAGAGTCCAATCTGAGCCAAGCTTACGAACCTGCCCTTTCTTAGAATATATTTCATAATATTTGTTTGGTGATTTTATAAAAGCATGGGAACGTAAAGCTAGCTCAACTTGTCCAAAAACTCTATCAGCTGGCATAAATGAATGGCCACGAACGGGGAACGTCATCGTAATTGATTCAATGGTTTTAGGAGCAGTATTTAAAAGCCACAACATGAGTGCATGAACCATGTGAGAATTTTTATTTTGACCCCCACATCCATCTGAGAACAATCTTAAATGTTTAATTTCTGGGTCAAAATCCGTCTTTTTTAAAAAGTCAGTCAATGCTGAACTTATTTCCACAACACCTCTTCCCGCTTCATGCTCAAGCCATGTATAAAAAACAGGATTTTTTGTTAAAATATCTGTTACACAAAATGCATAAAAAGCTATTTGTTGAGCATAAAATGCTTCCGTGATAGGTGCTTTTGGAAGAACTTGGACCTGTTGTAGACCAAAACAATATGACACACTGTCTGCAGATTCCTCCTTCATTAGTTTAAAAAATTGTTTTGCTCTTGTCTTGTGAATAGTTAAATCCATTTTTAATTTTACTTTTTCTTGTTCATCTTTAATAGTGTTTATCATAGTGTTTGTTCTTATGCAAAAGCCACAAATATCAGTAGCCGGGCTGCCAAACGCTAAAAAAATCGAGCATGTTGGTAAAAAAAATAATGACAAAAAATATTTAAGTACTACCTACCTATATTAAACTTATTGCTAAAAATTCGACTAAAGTACTTGTAGTTTACTTGGAGTGAATCATCTTGAACCTGATTATTATACATCTTCCAAAGCTTTTTTATGTTTAACTCAGATGACAAATAGATTCTTCTAGACTTGCCTCTGCCGTAGTGACTTTCATGGCCTCTTAAAGACGAAATAAATTTCTTAACACTTTCAAATTTAAGAGCATTTTTCTTGGACTTTCTGTCTCCACTTAGATTATCTTTTATACCAGTGCCCTGCATCTTTTTTTCACTATCGTATGGATTCTTCTTGGACCGCAATTAAAAATGGACGAAAATAATTTTTGGCAAACAGAGACTTTCTTGTTATTATGCCAAACCTAAAAATGTAATTGAAAAAAATACTATACATAAATAGGTACTGAAGACCGGGTTATTACAATAAGAACCTACATAAAATTCCTTGTGAAAATCATGTGATTTTCCATTTTTTCTTTTTTTTTGCCTTTTTATTTCTTTTACATTCATCATCTGCGCTAATTTATTATCCTGCGCATTTTTGTTCCTTTGTTCATCATTGTAGAAATTCTGTCTAATAATTTTTATTCCGGATAACAAAAGTTCCAAACATTTAAATTTTTTTGACTTATGAACACAGTTGTTTTCAAAATTTAGTAAATTTGGATCCAAATCTGAATACCTAAAACAAAAACAATTAGGCAATAAAAATACAATCTAACCTGCAATACCTTTATTTTTACCTTATTGCCCTCTTACGTTCTTTTGCGGTAGTTAAATACTAAGACCAGCAAAGCTCCTTTTAAAAAACACTTTATTTTTACAACTACAACTTTAAGACCTAAATTATACTTAAACTACGTGAACAATCAATATGAACAGCACGGAGCTTTTACACAATATCAAATGTTGAATTATAATGTTTACAATTGTTTTTATATAGAGGTTTATGCTTATATCAGCAAGTCCTAATTAAGTGTTATTGATTTGGGGATATTTCTCCTCCACCCTTAGTTTTATCAACGTCCTCGTTGATGAGTTTCTGGAGAACCTTTAAGGGAACTGATTTACTTCTTCGTTGTTTTTGCCATAAATATAGCACTAGCGCTAAGATGAATAAAAATAAAATGGATATAATTATAACTGAGAAATAATAGATGTTTTGCTGGGGAAGAAGGTCCTGAAAGTTTAGGGGTTCTATTAAATCTTCCTGAATTTTCTTGGGGTCTTCTAGATGCCGAATTTGGAGATTTAGGGACCAGTTAGAATCTTGAATTTCTAATGCTTCTGGCGGACTTATCGATATATTATTAATTTCTAGGGAATATTTATGATGATTGATTATTACATCACATTGGCTTTGTATGATATAACAACCCTTAAGGACGGCGTTTTGAAATTGGAAGCAGTTTTCGTATACTGTTTCGGAATTTTTTGTGCATAAAAGTAGTGCGTTTTTGTGGGTTAGAGTATGGACTTGATAATTATTTTGGACAGTTGCATACTGACAGTTTTTTGGCAAGGGACATCCATTTACGATTGGGTTTGAACAAATCCATTTTTTGTTAATTTCTTCACATTGGTTATACCACAGTTCATTACAGTAAAATTTGCTTGGACTAATTATTAGTTTGGACTCATTATTTGGTATAGGATATACAAATTTTAAACTACATTTATTTTGTTCAAAAATTGGTACCTTAATTACTAGAACTGCCATTTCTTGTAAAGTTAGAAGTCCCGTTTTGCAAATCAGTGTTAATTCCGAAAGATGTTCAATATGCCATAAAGAATTTTTTGGATAATGTAATTCTAAATATGACCAAATATCTTTTATTTCTTTTAAACTCAAAATTTCGAGATCTAATGTTTTTAGGTGCGCAAAAGAGAGGATTCTTAACAATTTTTCTAAAAATTGATTTAAATTTACAATTTGTAGATACTGATTTTGCAAGGTAAGTATTAAGTTTGTTTCATTGTTTATTTTTGTAAACGCTGTGCGAATTTTCACTGAATTCTCATTTATTATTTTTACATTGGTTCTAAATTTAGTCATAACATTTCCAGCAATTGAGCTAAGGTCATTTATTTTGTGCATAGAAGTAATTTGATTATGTTTAAGTATTTCTAAATTTTGTGTAATTAATTCCAAGTCGTCATTATCTAAATTTCCGGTAACAAACTTGATACTGCTCCCTATAAAGTTCATTAAACCTCTTTTTCTGCGATTTAATGTTAACTCCGTTTCATAATTATTTAATTTGGAGTATGTGTCATACGTATCATTTAACGCCTTAGATATATGATATAACTGGGTTAGTGTTAAATTGTTATTTTGCTTTTTTACTGCGGAATTTAAAAACATAAGATTAGTATGTAAACGAGATAACGTAAACTTAATGTTTGTTAGGTTAAAGGGTACATAGGTAGTATGGTAATGACT